>JAOTRS010134791.1:0-13260 GCA_028565755.1 Dinotopterus cunningtoni | reverse complement strand
TCTGTATGTTTTACTTTAATCTCTAAAAAAAAAAAAATAATAAATAATAATAATAATAATAATAATAATAATAATAATAATAATCACAGCCTCCTTGCTTTTCATTATATTTCCTTAAAAATAAAAACATGTATTTTAGTGTCTTGACAGTGTGTATTTATTTTAACTTCAAATATCTGTATCTGCATCTGTATTCAGATAAAATATTAAGTGGGTGTGGCTTAAACCTGAAGCTTTTTTTAAAAGGAAAAATTTAATTGACTGAAAAGCCCTGACCAGGCCGTTACTGAAGATAAATTAAAAATATTGTTAAGGCATTGGATGTACTGTAGTAAGTCAGACTCAGACCCACAAGAAAGTTAAATCGTCATGTTCCTGCATTTTTGTTCTTCCTTTTTTTTTCTTGCTTCAACTGCTTCCATCTGCATTTATATCCTTTTCAAACACATTATTACCTCATTCTAAATGATGCTTAGACTTGCTTTTGCATGACTTTGAATCATTAAATCATTACCTATGACTGGTTCATTGAGAAATGAACTAGATTTTTTGTAGCGTCCCCCCGCGTTCTCAGCTATGCAGCTGAAGCTGTGGCTCTCATTTTTGTAACTGATAGAGGTGATGTTGAATAAAGCAGTACGATTAGGACCAGTCACTGTAATTTGTTCCATTTCCTTTTGGAACTTCAGTAAGGTGTAGGTGATAGGAAACGCTCCATATTGACTCTCACACTGGAGCTGAAACTGCTGTCCTATGATCATCTTTCCTTTCATGCGAATGACTGGAGCTGAAACAGGAACTGGGAGAGCAGACAAAAAGAATGAAGATAAACAAAATAAGGAAAAGGGATATGCAGTAATGGGAAAAATATTTATTCATCAGCACAAGTGATAAAACTTATGTGGTCATCACCAACTTCTATAAACAAACAATTAACATCACTGGAAGGAAATAAGGAAGAAAGGAAAGAAAGAAAGAAATCATGTAACAGTTTTCCCCTTAAAAGTAAACCTACATCCAGAAACCAGGTGTGAAATTAAGATAATAATTAAGAGCATAGACAATAATTAAGAGCATAATTAGCAGCCATGTATTACTAAATAAATGCACAAGATTAGTTAATCATGAAGAATGGACATCCGCCATGATCATAGAAGCAACTTTTCTGCAGATGAATCTTGAGAAGGTTATATGCCCCTCTCCAAACAATTTGAAGTTCACCTTTCAGCAGTGTGAAGGATTATTTACAAATGTAGAGCCTTTAAGACATTAGCGAATCTTTACAGAAGTGGGCATCACAAAAAAAGAAAAAATTTGAATCCAAGTTTAGTGCTTTAATGCTAGCATTAATGCTTAGAGATATAAGACAAAACCACTGGAGCTACATCCTTTGACCTATAGACCTCTGTAAACATTAAATGTTCATGTTCATCAAAGCAGATTAAAAAAAAGACTGAACAACTATGGCTTTCGGGGAAAGATGGCTAAAGAAAATTCCCTTATCTCAAAAAAACACCACCAGCACCACAACCCCCACCACCAACACCACAACCACCACCACCAACACCACAACCCCCACCACCAACACCACAACCCCCACCACCAACACCACAACCACCACCACCAACACCACAACCCCCACCACCAACACCACAACCACCACCACCACTACCAACAACAATAACAACAACACAAAACTTAGGTGACCAAAATTGCATCTAAACATACACCTAAATTTCTTGAACAACATAGTGCAGTAGTGGAGGAGAGCTAGTACTTTGGCCTTGGTACTCTAACCCTCGGGAAACTTGCAGTTGTTGAAACCCATGTAATCTTCCCAGCAGCTTAGGTTGGGAGTTACAGTAAGTGTTACTGCGGGAAGGTCCACTGTTTTATCCATGGCTCAAACTTTTAGAAAGCAAAAAGGGGTGTGTTGTCTTACATACACTATTTATTTATTTATTTATTTATTTATTTGTTTGTTTGTTTGTTTGTTTGCTTGTAATTGCTACTTAAATTTTGTATTGAAAAAAACCTGTGGCTGGATGAACATGAAAGAAGAGATCAATCCTTGTAAAAATGTTTTACTGTACATTACAGTTCTCTGCAGTAACATAATTTCATAACTACTGAACCACAGTTTATATGATGCAGCACTATTTTATTGTATTTGCTTCAGTTTTTATGTTCTATTGGTTGCAACTTTGTTTTCTTTTGTTGTAAATTATTGTTTGCAGCACACTAAACATTTCAGAAGTGTTTAATACAAATTGCAATATAACCATTTGCTGAAAGATGCGCTGAAACCCTGTAAATCTATTTCTATCAATATCACAAAAAAAGACAACTATGGTTTATACAGTGGTTGTGAAACTGTGGGAACATATTGGTGCCACTGACCAACAGGGTGACAAAAATATTACCTTTGGCAAAATACCTGAGTGTTGTGAGGGTTTTCTGGAAAATGTTTGGAGAATTATATAATGAGATTTTAACAGTTTATCTTTCAGTAAATATTTATACAGTATTACCATTTTATGCACTATATATACTGAAAATTTGTATTTATTGTATTGCAAAGAATAATTAACAATAAAAGAAAACAATGTCACTATTCTACACATTTCTTTGAAATTTGTAATGAAGAACAGCTTCAAAAATTTAAAATACAATGTAAGTAAAATATACAGGAGCACTGCATCATATAAATTATGGTATAACAGTTATGAAAATATTTTAATGCGGAGAAATGTGATGTACAGTAGTAGATTTTTGCATGGATTATGCTTTCTCTCCTTTCACACTCATCACTATGAACTCATCACTTTGAGAATATTAATTTCCCTACAATGACAACTTACAATAACATCACATGACAACAAATAAAAACAACAAAAACAAAAAATAATACACCTGTTTTTTCCCCAAATGAAACTATAAATAAAACAGTGAACCGCATTACGTTTTGGTACACACTTTGGCGTTCTTATTTCACAGTGAAACCATGACAACCAGTGTCCAAAAATTTTGGCCCATATTTCATCAGCCACATGTCTCATTCCTCTGTTTTACTCTCCTACCATCACATAGAGTCTTCTTCCTCTTTTACTTCCTCTATCAATTTCGAAATTGTGTCACACATCCCACCCTGCAAAACCTCATTTCAGAGAGATCCCCCTGGACATGAGCAACCCTCCACCAGAAATCAAAAAACAGTATCTTAAATAGTTTCCTGATTGATTACACATCTGGAATGACAGGTTGTGCAAAACATTAAAAGAAGTATCTCAGCTCCTAGAATCATCACTTAGAGCTGTGAAATACCTGAGCAGCCATTCCTATGATTGACTTTCCTAATATTTTGTGCTCCTTCAAAGAAATAAAAAACATAAGTTGTATCCTTGTGTTATCCTTATTATTTTGTCTTGTACAATACTGTGGGAATGTGGCTTAGTGTGATGGCAAAGGAGATAAAACGTATACTAATGATTTTGACTAAATGGCCAGAACGCCTAATTTTTAGTACAAAATTAGTGATTAAGCAATATTATATATTACTGTATTATAACAATGGAAAAAACAATGGAAATTTATACTCTGTTGTGACAAAATATCTTCAGAGTGTGGAGCTTTTCAGGTGGGGTTTATCTTAAGAAATGATCCAAATTAATTGAGAAAAAATTTACCATTGACACAGTATGCACATTAACGACATTTAAATGTATCGCATGTGTGGAAATCTCACAGCTGAGATAATAATACTATTACTCCTATCTATATAAATAAAGCAAAGGTTTTGTCTGTACATTGGTCAGAACTCACTCCTTCAATCATATCTTTACGTTTCATACACTGGAGGACCCGAAACCAGTCTCAGAAAAAATTTGTCTGTCTGCATGTCTAGCTTGTCTGTGCAAAACTGGCTTGACAGAATTGAAGGAAATTTTGGCAGTATTTGTCTAAAGTTAAACATGCAACATAAATGAAATCAAAATCTTAAATTGTGAGCAGTTACTGTATGTGCCAGCTTATGTCACAATATCTAGCACTTTTTAATTTTTTTTTTTAAATTTTGCGTTTTCCAGCCAATCAATGCAATAGTTTACCGTGTATAGACAGAGTATGCAAAAGACACATAAACGAAAAAATCTTCAAGAAATAACAAAACAACAACAACAAAAACAACAAAAATGCAACACAGCATCTTTACTTCCCAAAAAAAGGAAAGTAGACTATGAAAACTGAACCTTCAAATATATCTGGACAGAACAACATAGAGCAGATATAAATGCCCCCTGGCACAGATTGCCTGGCCTGCATAATTGCTATAAAAATATCTATTAAAACAAAATTGCATCACGCAAAACTGGCTGGACAGAATTTAATTATATTTTTGCAGTACTTAGAAATCTGCCTAAAGTTTCACCTGCAAATCTAAATCTTGAATAAAAGCGATGTTATGAACAGTTATGTGCCAGATTAAATAATCTACTTTAAAATAAGCTACTAATAAGCTACTTGTCCAAAATAAACAAACACTTTACCACTGAAATAACAGTGTTCAAGTGAATTTTAACGCTCTGGATGTGTTTTAAGACAAAACTTAATCTTTTCTGATCTCATTTTTTGATTTCTCATGTGTGATTCACTCTCCAATTACCGAACTGGGAGTGTGTTTGGCTGACGATGAAAGAATTAACAAGGCGTAATTATTAACAAGGCGTTGTATTAATAAGTTACTGCTGTACAGAAAGACAGACAGATATGTACGTAGGCTTCAACCTGAAATAATATCACTGATTATATTGAAGCTGATCGGTTTATTTTTAGCTTTAACTTTTTAACTATTTCTTCAAACTCTTTTACCGTCCACGATGGGTAAGTACGATATGATAAAAAAAGACAGCTGAACCTTTTTACAGTTAGGGAGTGAACAAAATACAAAATCAGGAAATGAACCATGCACTTTGCAGGAAACAGAGGACAGTGTCAAAATAACTATTCCTGAGACCAAATATTAATAGACGCTCTGTCTGGGGGGTTACGTGGCAGTTTTTAGATGTTGGTGAAAATCAAATGATTGTTAGTTAGACTCTGGTAAGTAAATACTGTATATAGAATTGAAGGAGGGTGTCTTTTCTTTTCTCCTTCATTCTACATATAGTAGCTATTGTACATTAAACACATACTGACATATAGTCAGTAATTACATGGCTATAATATAATTAAAAATGTTTAGATCCTACCACATACTGTATATGACACAGTGACATAAAATCATTCATTAATTGTCCCCATACTAAATATTAACATCACGTATAAAAAAGCTATATTGTTTACTTACCTTTAACTTTAATAACCAATGGTGTGCTGGCTTTGGTGATGCCCTTAGCTTCAGCCTTACAGTAGTAATTTCCACTGCTGACTTTCCTTGCTAAAGTGCTGAAGATGTGTCCAGCTGTTAGAAGTTTCTCGTCTTTATACAGACTGTACTTCACATCTGTAGGAGCGATTTGCTTTTTAGAGATATTATAACTCCTGCAGCTCAGGTTGAATTGTTGGTCCTCGAACACATCATTTGGAGTCATGGTTAGAACAGGTCTTGAGAACAACTCTAAGTGTTAAAGAAGAATTTTTACAATTACAATTTTACAATTTTAATTATGCTATGAAGTAAGTAAAGCTTTCTAAGCTGTGCTTGTATAGGAAGTCTTTATGTAAACGAATAGTTACCTGCTACCTGCAGCTGGGCCTTGGAGCTCTTCTGAACATTACCCCTTTCAGTTTTGCATGCATATTCTCCAGAGGCATTTGCTGTTACCTCAAAGCTGTAACTGAATGATTTATCGAGTTTAAGTAACACAGTGTCTTTGGTGAGGAAGACTTCTAGGTCTGTTCGGGAGTAACCTGAAACATTGCAGTAAATGTGCACCCGGTCTCCCTCCACAACAGCTGCATTGGGGGAAATTCTTATTGATGGTGTTATTTCGAGTTCTAAAAAATAAACAAAAATAGCAAAAATGGAAGTGCAATGTGGTATCAATAACTACATTTAAATGTTTAGAAAACTGAATGGTTAAAACTTGCTAGTTGTTTCTAAATGACTAGCATACAAAGACACAGTTTACAGCAAAGCCAAATAGCAGAAATGCCTTAAAGTTTTTGAGTCTTTACCTCGAACAAAGATGTTCATGATGTTGCTGTTGTTTGAGATGCCTGCTAAGGGATTTAGCATAAGCGTGTATTTACAGTAAAATGAGAATTTTCCTGGGCTCTCAGATTTTACTGTAATGGTTACTGTTTTGTCTTTGTTAGGGACAGAGCGAAACTCTTGGTTGTCCTTGTAAAAGAAGAAATGCAAGCTACCGATCTCCTCTGGTGCACTGCATGTGACTTTAAATGTATCACCCTCATTCACAGTTTTGGCCTGTACTTCCAGCTGTGGTGTCTGCAGGCCTGCATGGGTACAGAAATTATTAGACAAACTTGTAACTTATATGTACTATTTGACTCAAAACTAATGTGGAAGAAAGCTAAGATCAACTTAGATTTTCAACACAATACTTTATGTGCTTTCCTGGTTTCTAAGAATTAAAAAATAACCAATATTTTAACATTTACTTCAGCAGTGAACTTGCAGAGGAAGCTTGGTTTGGGACACTTCTGTTTGGTTAATAATTCGTGTGCATAAGGGGTGTATCATAATGACACAAACAATCTGTATCTGTTTGGTGGTCTAGCTATTAATTTCTGTATCTGTATTTTGATTTGAACCCGAAGTGGGCATGGGCTAAAATAAAAGTTTATATTTATAGAATGTCCTGCAAAACACAGCACAGTCTGTGAACTCTGCCCCTAACATTTCCTTTTCCCTAGATTTTACAACTTGTCTCAAAAGGACTGTTTTTTAAATGCTGTACAACAAGTTATTATTTTTGCTTGTACCTGCCCACAGTATTAAAATAAATAACAATTTCGGTATTTATATTACTGGAAATATAGATGGCATTGGTGGCTCAGTGTTTTTTTTGTGTGCCATGCGGAAGGCCCGGGGTTAAATTCTCTGCCAGTGCTTAAACCCCAGCCACTGGATTCAGTGCGGGTCCCAAGCCCACATGCATAATACCATTTTACTTATAGAATGAAAACCTATAACAATATTACCTGTAATACAGAACCAACACAAAAGACACTTTACTTGTAGCATTTAGAAAATACTATATTTAGGTACAGTGGAACCTCAGATTGCGAGTAACCTGGTTTAATAAATGTTTAATAAATAATAATAATAAATTTATTCACCTGTGCGAGGGTGAGTCGAGGGCGAGTCTCTTTTCGGTAAACTAGTGTGTGTGTGTGTGTGTGTGTGTGTGTGTGTGAGTGAAAGTCGTCCAGGTTAATTTGTTTTATTTTTAATTTATATTTTGTATAAATTATTTTTATGTGAATATTTTTGGGTTGTGGGACGAATCGTCGGAGATTCCATTATTTCTTATGGGGGAAATTCACTTTGATATACGAGTGTTTGGATATATAAGCACGCTTTTGGAATGAATTATGCTCACAATCCAAGGTTCCACTGTATTGCTATTTTATTATTTTACTGTATACTGATACACATGCCTAGAAGGTCAATAATTTTCTACTGTTTAACTGTTCACGTCTTTCAGCATCTGGTCATACTTCTATAATATATTGCACCAAAGCATTGGAGAATAGTCATATGTCTTTGATACATAATGCAGACAGTATACTTTATATATGTCATATGTTTAGAATGACAAAGGTCTTGTCCAGGTCATATTTAAAAATTTCCCTATACTATACACTTTACCTGTTATAGTGAGTCTCTGTGACTTGCTGCTCCTCTCCTTTGAGAAGATTTGGACTTGGCATTTGTAATTGCCTGAGCGACCAGCCCTAGCTGGGCCTAGGCTGTACTCCAGCAAAGAGTCACTGGTGTTTTTGGAGTAAATCACTGTCTCATCCTTCAGAAACATCAGCGTGCGTATGAGTTGTGTAGTCTGGCTGACCTTGACTTCACAATGAAGGGTTAAGTTGCTGCCACTTTGCACTGTGGTTTCTGGGAGGATGGTCAGCTCCACCCAGTCAATGGTGAAAGCTGAAAAGCAAGGTTAAAAATGAATTACAAAACTGAATAACATCAGGAGAACATTTTTGTCCTTCACTAGACTTGTCAAGTTTAAAATGAAAAATATTTTTTAGGTTTATATTATTGTGATGCAGTCAGTAGCAGATACTGTATATTACAGCTGCATTTGCAATGTTTGGAAAAGATTCATACGTTTATTGCAGCTTTAATTGTGCTTTGATTGATAAATCATGACAACAAAGTATTTATCAAAAAACTTTGATCCGAAGCTTTGATGCCAGGTTTCCATGTTCTTTTCACATGTCTCATTTTTTTTACAATATTATGAGGCCTGCTGATATTCTGGGGATTTCACAGCAAGGCCACTCTAAGACTGAAGAAGTCAGAAGTTTTTAATGAGGGGTGCAATGGTACATGGATTAGAATTTGTACTGTTTGGTACGGGGGATTTTCAACTCAATAAAATTTTATTTGTATAGCGCTTTTAACAATGGTCATTGTCGCAAAGCAGCTTTACAGAATCAAAAGAAAATGATGGAAATGTGTATCAAATGTGAGAAAATGTTTATGAATCGAAATGATCAGATTGTCCATGATGAGCAAGCTGGGAAGGAAAAACTCCCTGAGATGGCAGTAGGAAGATACATTAAGAGGACTCAGAAAATTTGCTTAACTGATTCAATTAAAAACAGACTACTCTAGCAGTCCATATAGTGCTGGGTGATTTTCTTAGTTAATTCAAATGAATTAATCTTTGAATCCTGAATATTTAATTTGATTTTTAAAATTTGGTAATTTTTTATAAAATAAGCAATTTTACTTTTTCTTTTTTTAATTAAACACTTTTTATTTTAAACATGCTGTTTAAAATTTAAACAATACAAAGGAAAACACAGCCATCTTAATCTGATAATTGGCATGTTCAAACATTTTTACACATTTACAAACATTCTTTATACAATTTGTCCTGTTTATGGTCGTGCTGGGTCTGAAGCCTGTGACAGAGGACTTGAAATACTACACTGGATGGCGTTCCAATCTATTGTATTGTATTTGATTCAGAACTTTGTAGACTGGTGACAGTGGAACTGCCTCCAGCTAAATGCGGGGAAGACAAAAGAACTGGTGGTGGACTTCCGCAAGCACCAACACACTTCTCTATCACCAGTGAACATTCAGGGAAAGGACATTGAGAGAGTGGACTCGTATAAATAACTGGGTGTTCATCTAAACAGCAAACTGGACTGGACAGACAACACAGACGCAATCTATAAAAAAGGACAGAGCAGACTCTTTCTGTTGAGGAGACTAAGGTCTTTTTTGTCCAGTCTCTTGGTGCAGACAGGAAGAGACTGGACAAACTGATTAAAAAGGCCAGCTCAGTTCTGGGGATTCCCCTGGACACTGTACAGGAGGTGGGAGAAAGGAGGATGGTAAGCTAAGCTATCTTCATTTTTGGAGAATGAGTCTCACCCCCTGTATGAAACAGTTACATCTCTAAGCAGCTCCTTCAGCGACAGACTGTTACATCCTTAGTTTCTGAAGGAGCGATATTGAAGGTCTTTTCTTCCTGCTGCTATTAGACTGTACAATCATAGCTGCTCGCAGTGTCTACATATTTTATACTGTTTTATACCCTATATAATGTTACAATATCTACATTTTTTTAAACAATAATTACAATATCTTAAATATAACATTACTATCTTATAATACAGTTATAATATTTTAGATTTGGGTTCAATAGCAACTGTGCAATAACACCATTTGAAACTGCAATATTATCCTAGTGCAATTCACTGCAGCAGAACTGTGCAATAACATTTTAAACTGTGCAATATTATTATAGTGCAGCTCACTGCAATTGAAACTGTGCAATAACGACTTTTTAAACTGTGCAATATTACCCTTGTGCAATTTGTTGGAACTAGTGCAATTTGTTGTTTGTAGGTGCAATTATTGTATTGTCTTTTCTTTTTCTCTTGTATTTATACACTGTACTGTCCCTGTTTTTTATTTTATTTTATTGCACAATTTTTTCTTCGCTGCTGTAACAAAGAAATTTCCCCGCTGTGGGACAAATAAAGGTATATCTTGTATTATCTTATAAGCACAAAAGGACATATTACGGGGAACTTGAAAACATCAATTAGCCTTCTCTGCATGTTTGAACTACTGTATAGAAGAAAACCGGAGAACCCAGAGGAAACCCACGAAGCACAGGGAGAACATGCACAACTCCACGCACGCGCATGACTCAAAGTGTAACCACTATACCACCATCCCATCCCATTTAAAAACACATTGATGTAAAATATATTGCTAGTAATTGGATGGTCAGAGTTATGTCATATCCGCCCTCAACACATTCAACAGATAAAGTGGGAAGCCGGATGCCCTCATGTTTGTGTTTTGTTAGCAATTGCTAGAAGATTTAAATAGAATAGCGCAGATTTAAGAAGAATAGCGCAAGTTGACTTCTCAGTTGTGGTGGCATTTAATGTAACCAAAGACATGCTTTTCATTTACTTATTTGGAGAAAGAAGGGTACACTGAGTTGTGAAATTTTTTTTTCTAAAAACACTTCTTATATCTTATGGCCAGTTTGTGCAACTTTATATGTTTACAATTTAAATTCATAATTTTTTTTCTGCACTGTATAATAAATATGTAACCTTTTTTTATGGTATAGACACATGCTGTTTGGTTTAATACCAACACTTAGAACACTGAAAAGTTTAAATAAACACTGGGGGATGAGCAGTGTAGAGTTAAATGTGTAGAAAACCAAACATTAGTGGGAAATCTATCCTGCCTAAACATGCATTTAATTAATCTCATATAAGTATAAGCAAACTTGTTTTATGCAAGAAGCACTGGGTACAACAAAGACTATGAAAGTACATAGTAAACTTACCTGGCTGTGCCTTGCCATCCTGCCCTGCAGATGATAAACAGAATGAAAACAGTGATGAAAAAGTTGAAAAAGAAATATATATATATTAAAATATAATTAAAAGGTGGATAAAAATATAAAGTTAGAATTTGGTGGTTTTTAAAAAACTTACACAGCGTTAAAAAGCAGATGAGGACCACAATGAGCCACAATGGCCAGCACGCCATAATCCTAGGTGGGTTGTGCGAATATGTAGGCGACGAATGTTAAAAGGCAGGGTTTTAGAGAGCTGGAGTTGCTCTGTAACCTTACATTGTTTTTGCGTTAATAAGGAAATGAGTGCAGTTTCCTCAGGATGTGCGCATTTTGATTGTTTCGTTTGATTGCGGCTTTAAGTGGACCAAAACTCTGACAATGCTTGCCCATGTCCTGCTGACTCCTACAGGACAATTCTGTGCTAAAGGTCTGTGTCTATTCCAGAGGCCTAAAATACATGAAGTGATTTACTGTATATATACATGCACTCTGAGAAACTTTTTTCCCTCTTGCATCTTGTAAAAATATTAACTAATCCCAGTATAAATATACTGTACAGTTTAGTTTATCTAATTAATATCTATTGGTGCAGGGGTTTGTCTACATTGAACAAGTACAGTAGCTTATTAGTAGCTTTTTTTTTTTTTAAAGTTGATTATTAAACCGGCATATAACTGATCTCCCCAACTAACTAAAGCCTTACCCCCATATGCCTTATCAACAAGGGTTTTCTTATGGCCACACAGCTGTTCAGTCCCAATCCTGTGTGTTTTTGCCATACAGTAATTTGTGAGTGGAAATGCTCTTAATTTCGCTATTAAATATAGCTGTATTTTTTTAATGATGCAATTTCACATAATGTTTTAACGTGATCTCCAATTGTGGGGATTTAAGATTTTTTTTTGACGGATTTTTTTTTGCTCTCTAAAGGTTTTAATAATATGTTGGACAGTTCTTATCTCAATTCCAGTAATTTCAGAATTCTCCTTTGCTGTTTACTTTGATTTATTCAGACATTCCAAGACTCAATTAATAATTCCACGACTCTTTTTTCTTCATGTCTTCCTACATGGTTGTTTAAAAAATAAAAAGCTGCTCATTGCATCATTTAGGTAAAAATTGAAATGTATAAATCACTGCAGTAATTATCCAATCAAATGCTCTTAAATATTGCCTTAAAAAATCCACATAGCAACTTTTTTGGCCAGGAAGTGTATGATTCTGAGGGGAGGTCCCAACAGCATTTTTGTAATAATCCAGTATAAACACTAGGTGCTGCCCAAGGTACATGTTGAGTACCTATATCTGACCTACTGTATCTAACTCATACACACAGCACTGCAATAGACCAATACTGATCTGATGTGCAAACTTGTTCATTTAACTTGCTTAGATTAACCGTATGTTCTGTTCCCTAATTAGCAGTAAGCATTGTTCATGGGTCATGTTGACTTTGGGCAAAAGAGAAAAAAAGAGAGAGAAAAAAAATATTTTAAATGCAATAAATGCATTAATTTATTAAGGATCAATAAAGACACACAAAACATCTTCTAATGCCGAGGTATGCCCCTGCCAGCATGTGTCTGTAATAAAGTATGAAAACATGGGGATAATGCAACATAGAGTAATTTCACCTATTTTATGTAGTTTTGTAAAAAATTATTTCTTTGGTTAAAATGATGAAACAATGCCTGTGTTATATATGAATAGAGGTGTTAAAGCACACACCAAGCACACCAAAAGTTGTATGTATCCTTTTCCCTGCATTTAATATAAAATTTCTGAACACAGATACAACGACTAGGGAAAAGATTCAAGATTCAAGATTCAAGAGACTATATTTGCCATTTGCGCACCTATCACTATGAGTACACTGGATATTATTTTTGTGCAGAAACTATCTGCACAAGTCAGGGTTAAAAAAAAAGATAAAGAAAGTATATTAAACATATCACAAGAACAAATAGAAGAAGAAGGATTTAAGATATAACAGCTTTAACACTATAACAGTTATTTAGTACACCATGGTATGTTTTAATACCCAGATATTGAACTATCGCACTTTAAATTTACAAATTGCATTTTGTCTTGAAGGTTTAATTGCACATTTGCTGTCAACGTTTTATATTGAAAAATATAAAAAATATTGTGAAAGGAAATGCAGTATTTGCAGAATCAAAAATCAATAACAAGAAGAAACTAAATGTAATAATTT
>JAOTRS010134609.1:0-13279 GCA_028565755.1 Dinotopterus cunningtoni | reverse complement strand
GTCTAGTGTAAATGCGGGCCGGTTCTCGGTGGTTCCCAGTCCAGCACCTGGCACCAGCACCAGTGTAGTGGAAATGACGTAATCCAGACTCTGAACTATTCACTGAGTTACATCCAGGTGATGACTTTTGCTATTTCCTGCTAATCTCTCGCTTTCTCTCTGTCTCTATCTTTTTCTCTGTTGTCTTTTTCTGTCTCTCTCTATTGCCTTCCCAGGGTCTCTCTTCATCTCTCTTTCTGTCTCTCTGTTTGTCTCCGCCTCTCTTTCTCTTCCTGTCTCTCTCTATGTCTCTTTTTCAGTCCCTCACTATTTCTCTCTCTCTCTCCATCTGTCTCTCTGTCTCTCTCTGTGTCTCTCCTTGCCAGTCTGTCAGTTCAGTCCAGTTCAGTAGAGCTTGACTGGCATGAATGTTAACGAAAATATTACATTGTTACAATTATAAAACATTAATTACGTTATAAATAACATCAATCTGAATTTATAAACCTATATAAACATTATAAACATATTAGATATGAAAGAATATCATATAAAGTACACACAAACAAAACAAAATTCAGGTTACACTGTTTGTCTCTCTTTTCCACTCTTCCTCTCTCTATCTGTCTTTCTCTATTTCTTTACCTGTTTTTTTTTCATTTGTCTCTCTGTCTCTCTGTTTTTGTGTGTCTGTCTCTTTTCTCTTTGTTGCTCTCACTCTCTCTCAGTCACTCTTTCTTTTCTACTTTAGCTTGAGGAATTGATTTTTTTATTAAGTTGCCTAATTGAACCCAGCGATCTCTCTCTCTCTCTCTCTCTCTCTCTCTCTCTCTCTCTCTATCCATCCTTTAAATAAAAGCGATCAGTCTTTAAGAAAAAAGTCAGTTTTATAAATGTTCTGTTCTCGCTCGCTCAATCTTTCTGCTTTTGAACTTTGAATATTTAACACAGTCAAACATTCGTCCACACACACACACACACACACACACACACACACACACACACACACACACACACACACACACTCCAGCTGCCAGTGTTCAGATCCTGAATATTTATATGTTTCTGGATGAATAATTGTCGGATTCCATCAGGACTTTTTTTTTTTTCGGTAAAACTGTGTTTCTTTTCTTTTCCGTGTAATGGAGGAGTTAAACACATTTATGACGGTTAAAGGCGTAATATAACGCATAAACAAACAAGCCTTGAAATAGATCTTTTCTCCTTAATTTGCTCAATAAGTGGTGACGATGTAATCAGCTTTTAATATAATTAATTATTCTCACTTAATAACGGCTCCAAGGGACAATTCTGAAGCGAAACGAAAGTCAGATATCTCTCTCTGTCTCTCTCTGTCTCACTCCATTATTAATTCAGCTCCCGCTGTGAGACTCTGGCTCTGATGTTGAAATTTCAGATAAAATAATCGACACGCCCTAACCCCGCTCCGTCACGCTGCGTTTCACGTAACGGCGTAGGAACGACATAAGGACTTGCGAAGAATGTTAAAATCCTGTAAATCACAGGATCGCTTTCTTTCCTGCCTTCTGTTAGCGGGCGCGGCTCTCGCTGCAGGAAGGAGTGATTTCCCATGAGGCTTTGCCTGAAAGTAGGGCAGCGCTTCCTATCGGAGCGTCACGCGCTGGCAGATCTCTGGCTCGCCGGGAGCAGAACCAGAGGAGAAGAGAACAAGAGAGAGAAAGAGAAAGAGAGGGAGCCAGGGGACAACGATAAAATGAAAGAAAACGGATGCAAGAAAGAATAAAAAAAGAAAAAAAAATGGAGGACGAAGTCTGCAGTACAGGACATTTATCTGTCTGGTGGAAACTGTTACTCAGAATGACTCGGGGGAGGAAACCGAGAGTCCAAACGCTGGGACTCTGCAGAGACCGAGCGAGAGACAGAAGACAATTACAGCTATACATCTGTTCTTCTCTCGTCTCTGTCTGTCTTTTTCTCCTCTGTCCGTCTTTTTTATCTCTCTGTCTCCCTTCTTTCTCCTCTCTCTCCCGTCCCCTTTCTCCCTCCCTTCTTCTGTGTCTCTCTATTTTCTTTCTCCTTTCTGTCTCTTTTCCTCTCCTCTTTGTCTGTCCTCTTTTTTTCTCTCTATTTCTATTCACCTCCTTTCGTTCCCACTACTTTCTCTTCTCTCTCTCTTTTTACCTCTCCCCCATATCTCTCTGTCTTCTTTCCTCTCACTGACTCTCGTCTCCTTTCTGTCTCGCTTTTATCTCCACTTTGTCTCTGTTTTTTATCTTCTGCCTGTCTTTTTTCCTCTTCTGTCACTCTACTTTCTTCTTTCTTTTTCTCCTTTCTGTCTTATTTCTTTCTCAGGTCTATTTCTTCTTCTCCTCTCAGTCTCCGCTCTATTTGGCTGCAGTCCCTGTCAGTCTAAATTAGAGACGGTGGAAGATTATCAGAGGGAATAATTGTATTCGTGATTATTTGAATTAAGAACCCAAGCGCTCGTGGCTTTGTTGCTGGATTTGATTAGCGCATCAAGCTAACTGTACTAGCGACATAAACTAAGTAAACTAACTCTGCCGATGTTTAGTTTACTTCGTAACTTATTTAAATCACGCATTTAATCAGAGATTGTTTACAACAGGACGAAATGAAATCACACTAATTTGGCTTTTCTGCGTCAAACCATAAACATGAAGTAATGACGAGTCGGAACGAGGGGTCGCTCGAACCAGGCCTACGGGTTCCGTGAAGATTTTGTCATCTCTGATCACATACGAAGGAATGCGACAGCTTTGAGAAGACTGAGGTGTGTGTGTGTGTGTGTGTGTGTGTGTGATTACGGCATCTTTGCTCAGATGATCGTTATCTTAAACTGACAGTTTGTTTTTGCCTATTTTAATGAAGTGTGTCAATTATAAATCTGGATCTCTCAGATCTCTCTGATGTCTCGCGCTAAATGAGTTTGTAAACGAGCATTTTAACGAGGAGGAACTGGTTGTTTTTGTTTTTTTTTTTTTTTTAATGTTTTTCTGACATTGTATGGAATTTGTAATGCTCCAAATGCTCAGATGTAGACCCCAGGAAGAACAGCTGTTACTTTTTGCACAGCTAATGAGGATCCAAAACCAATAAAGTAATAAAACTAGACTCACACACACACACACACACACACAACTGAGAGACACAGCGCTGAGGGTGTTACTGCATCCATATTCAAGTGTTTTTGAAAGAGCCACGTCTTCAGGCCGGGATTAATCTGTAGAGCGAACAGCCAGACAGTTTGTTCCACCCTCACAGAACCTCCTAGAGAGAGAGAGAGAGAGAGAGCAGCTCTGAGCATCTGGGCTTGTGAAATGGTAGAAAACATAAAATGTTATGTAACATCAGAACGTAACGTATCGTTATCACGACAGAAATAAAATGCAACATAATGCAGTGCAGCGAAACAGCAAAGCTGAAAACACAACAGCAAATTAACAAATAAATGAACAGCAATTAATAAATAAATAAATAACCAAGTCAAAAACATGACAAAAATAGCAACAGAAAATGAGAAATTAAATGAAACAAGATAACAAAAGATACAACAGCAAATCCGAAAAATGCAACATGAAAAAAAGCAAAGTCTAAGAGTCTAAAATAAATAAATGAATAAACAAATAAATTAAGAAACAAAAAGCAATTTTAAAAATGCAGCAGCAAAGTCAAAACTGCAACAGCAAACCCCCCTCCAAAAAAAAAACAATAACAGCAAAATAAACAAATAAATTAAAAACACAACAACAACAACAAAAAAAGTGGAACAGCAAAGTCAAAAATGTAATGGCAAAATAAAGAAATAAATAAAAACAAAAACAAATGCAACAGTGAGAAAAAAAATACACAATGGCACATCTGAAAAAGCAACAGCAAGATAAAATGAAACGAAAAAGCAAATAAAAATGCAACAGGTAAACACAAATTTAATAGTTAGATAAACAGATTAATGAAAGCACAACAGATAAAAAAATGCAACAGTAAAGTTTAATAGACCACGGCAAGTGAATTAAATAAACGAATAAACATATGATGCTTTATTTATATTTAAACTTCAGAGCACTTTTGTACGAGTCACTGTGGACGAGGGTTCCCGCTAATGCATATATACTGTATGTGTAAATGTAAATGTACATGTGGATAAAAAACACAAAGTTTTCAACAAAGTTGAAAAAGCAACAGTATATAAATTAATAAATTAATAACAGCATACCAAAAAAAATAAAATGCAACCGCAAATTATAACCCGAACACAGTTTCTTTGCTTAGAAATGGTAGAGAATATGAAATGTCACATAACATCAGACTGTCAGCCCCATGCTGTAGTTTCATCAAGGGCACTAAATGGTGTGTGGAACAAGGCATTGTACACCCTACAAAGTGCACTAGCCTTCCATTTAACACTATTTGGGATTCGACCCCGGAAGCCAGAAGTTAACGGAGCTGAATTGGAAAAAGTGAAAATATAAAGTAAACGTTTTTCTGCTGAATATCAGCACAGCTGTGATATCTTCATTACTCTTCCATCTACGAGTCCAGCACGCGCATACTTATTGTACAATAAGTGATCAAAAATGAGTGAAGTGATTTTATGATGAAGCAGAGACACTTTTTCCACCACCATGTTGATTAATTTCCTAAAAAAGCAAAACTCCAAGATCCAGCTTTATCTCTGAGTGTTACAAAGCACTGGAACTGGAGACTCCTTCCATCAATATGTCATAGTCTCTTTACACTTCACATGTGCATGTAGTTCAGTTTGTAACGATAAGGGATCAGAGCAAGGGTATTAAAATAAACCTGAACTGCTGTCAGAGCTGCTGTTAGAGGGAATTAATCAACACCTTCCGACTAATCAGGACACGGAGTCCAGGAGCGCAGAGGTGCGAGTCGATTATGAAGACAACCCTGAGATAAGAGAGAGCAGCTCAGCGCTAGGAATTCCAACAAACGGCTGGTTTAATATGTAAAGTGCTACAGTCATGAAACTTCGTTCACAGCAGGAAGGGAAGACATGATAAGGGAGTGTGTGTGAGTGAGTGTGAGGGATGCGAGATGAAGAGACGTGGAACATGTTCGCCTGTGGTGTTTGATTGAAGACCAGAAGCACGGCGTCATCTGGAGCAGAGCGAGAGGACGGGCGGAGGGGACCAAGTAGAGGGAGGCACGAGAGCTGGTGTTATATAATAGAGGGGAAAAAGGAAAGAATGTGAACGAGTGAAACCGGCAGCAGAAGCTGTTCAAGAAGGGCAAAAATAATGGCACCCTTATAGGAACCAGGAGGGGTTTTTGTGTCTTTTAGCTGAGATGCTGCAGCGGCTGAGATCATAGCACCCTTAGGAGGCGCTCTTTAACCTGTCATTCTCCAGCCCTTTATGGAGATTTGTGGGCGTGGCTAAACCTAATCATGTCATGGTAATTTATGGCAATCGACTCATGAGCATGAAGAAAATGATAAACATTTGTGAATCCTCCGCCAGTGGTGCGTTTTTATTTATTTATTTGAAGAAAGAGAGACAGCAAGAGGGGAAAGAAAGAGCGTATAACATGAGAAATGCTGTCTCGCTTAATCAGGAACTCTGTAAATCTGAACCCCACAACATACTAGCACTAACACACACACACACACACACACACACACACACCAGCTGCTGCTGATGCCCCTGCGTTGCGTAGCTCTCTGTGATTGGATGAATAATTGTCGATTGGCTGAGCTGCTTCCTGTCGTATTTCAGAGATCTGTCTAAATCTGTCGATCAAGTGCTCGAGTGAAGGAGGTGTGTGTGTGTGTGTGTGTGTGTGAATGAATTTTTATCAAATATTTAATGACGCAGAAATCTGTTTAGCTTTGATGAAATATGTCACGTTACAAACGAGCCTGAAAATACAGCTTTCCTCTTCAATTTTGTGTAACGAGAAGTGATAATTTTATTAGTTCATAATATTAAGTAATTAATTTCCAATAACAATGTGGCAAAGGAAGGATTAAAACACTGTGTAGCGCTTTCTCTCTCGCGCTCTCTCTCTCTGTGTCATTAATTAAGTTCCAGCTGGGAGGCTCAGACATGAGAAGGTCTTGGCCAGAGTCATTTTGGCACAGGTCACAATCCAGCCTGTCCTCTCAGTGTGTGTGTGTGTGTGTGTGTGTATGTGTGTGTGTGTGTGTGTGTGTGTGTGCGTGTGTGTAATTGACCAGGCTTGTTATGACCCACACCAACTTGGTTCCAAAAACACAAAAAACATGGACGCGATTCACAGCTAAAGGACGCCATTTAGCATCTGTGCATCTGAAACAGAAAGTAGCGTGGTCAGGGTTCTCGTGCAGGATCAGAAACAGGTAGAGTTTATTCAAAGCTCTCTGTGATCTATTAGAGAACCGTATTTAGTAATTTAGTGCAGAGTCAGATTTAGCCTTGGATTTAGTATCTGTTATGCAACAGTTAGTTCCGACTGAGTAACCTGATGGGATGAGAGGCGTTCCATGAGTGCTGATAACAGAGCATTACAGAACTGGAATGTTTAACTTTGTTTATCACTCTGCTTCATAGGCGTGAACAAGGGCACTACTTAGTGCTAGCTTTCCATTTAACACTATTTGTGATTCGACCCCAGAACCCTAAAGTTAATGGAGCTGATATGCTAAAGTGGAATAAGTGGAAATATGAAGTAAATCTGGTAAGTTTCTGGACTGTCCATCACCTCCATGGTTTATTCCCCCTTACCTTTTGGCTACACAGTATTGCTAAGAGTTTAACACTACTTTCACCCCCTGTTAATTACACTGTAATTAACTGTTGCTCGCTAACAGTCAGTCACCAGCTACATCAGTCGCGGTTAATTAGTTTCACCAGGCGCGGAAGGATATTTGTGGGCGGAGCAAAATAACTGGTTGAATAAAGAAACAAATCATAATCTGTTGATAATAAATGGTGTTTGTGGAACTGTTGTATAAAAGCGATATCACACTCGAGTTTGTGCTGTTGTACTAAATATCAGCACACATGACCCTGAGTGTGATATTGCTGCATTAGCACACACTATTTTAGCAGGGTTGGATTTAGCCATTTAAAGCAGATTTGCCTTACTGCCTCTTTTTTTACGAGTGCTCTAGTAGTGACAGCTCATTCTCCACATCAACACTAAACAAGCGGTTCAACACATTTTTAGAGTCTACTGTCTGTGACGAAGAGACACAAACCTCCTACAAACCCTGAGAACCACATACAAACTTCTGCAATATGCTTAAACTTATGAACTAAACTGCTGTGATTTGATGTTTGTGTGTTTGGTGTTGGTGACTAGAAATGAACATCCTGATAAACACCCTTTTATTTATTTATTTATTCAATAATCTTGCAAAGCCATCGTTTATTATACAGTAAATATATACTGTATTTGTGTTGTTGTATTTCTAGGGGATTATGTCTGCATTTTTTATTAATAGACCTCACATAAATCTCTCATATCAGCGCGCATGTTTATCTGCCTATTGATCAAAAATCAAAACTGAAGTAAAAGAGCATGCCGCGGGTTCACGCGAACATTTTACTTTCGCTTTAAGGCTTATACACAACCACATTTCAGCCGTTAACAGACAACATGCATTGTGCTCTGCTGTTGTTTGTGGTCTGAGTATTTTATAAGTGAAAGCTGCTCACAACATGTATTATTAATAATGTATTATTATTCATTCTGTTTATTATAATATGTCCGTAGCTGCATTGTAATATTTTTATTACTAGAACTATAGCCAACATTTGTGTATGTAGATGTATTGGGGGTCTTTTTATTGAAAATGCAACATTTTATTTTATTTCTTATCAAAAGAACGAAATCAACTAAATGACTCAAAAAAAGATTCGTTCATTTTAATGAACGAGATTCAAAGAACCGAAAACAAATTACGTGCACGCACACACATAACAACAGGCTGAAACAGAGAGAGAGAAAATAGATTTTTAACCTCTCTAATGAGACTTTCTTTCGCTTTACACGTGCGCACACGTGTGTTACAAGAAACAGTACACGCGCGCTGTACACACTTCACACAATTCCGCAGCGCAAGAGAGAGAAAAACTGTTAGCTCAGTTGTGATCATGTGATGCTCTGCGTCAAAACAAGAAGCGCATGCGTGATACATGATACTCGGTACTCGTAAACCAAGACTTGCTCGTTTTTCAAGTCAAAATGTATAAAAAATCTTTGCTCGTCTTGCGGAACACTCGCTAACCGCGTTACTCGCAATCCGAGGTTTCACTGTATCTCCATCATCTAAAAAAGTGGACCAGATCAGACCTAAGAGTCACAGTATTCTTCTGGCGTTACCATACTCTTCAGGTAAATCCCAGTGATTTTCCATGTTGCCTGGTTCAAACAGGTGGCGTCTTTTTCAGATACAGTATACATCCTTAAATACGTTACCTAGGCTGAAGAGAACAAATGGGGTCAGGAGTGCTGTTACAGGAAGGACAGAGCCATAGCCGAGAGGAGGAACATGATAGCTAGCGAAGCCGAGAGCCTTTCATTCCATATAGAGCCTGCGTTAGCGATAATGTAGGATACAAAAAACATTAAACGTTGATTACATTTATTCATTTAGCAGACACTTTTATCTAAAGTGAATTAGATAGTATCTAGGCCATGTGTGGATCTAAGAGTTCAGCTCATGGCCTTTAAGTTACTAGCATAAATTATTAGGAAAAAAGGCTCTTCTGGGGTTTTTAAATGCTCACTGGATAATTAAGCATTCTAGAAGAAGTCCACTTGAATAAGGAAACACTCTTTGCAGATATCTATATAGAATCTTTAAAGGTTCCTTAAGAGAAACAACTAAAGAACATTGAGCTAGTAATGCTACGTGGTTGCATGGTCTTTCTCAAGACATGTAAATGTGCTTTGTATAACTCTAAGGCCAAATGTAGGACACTTACTGGAAGCTAAGCACCCTTATAACCCTTGTGTGATTTCTTGTAGTAGATCTTTACACTCCAGCTAGCTAAACTAGCTAGCTGAGTCAGCCATGTGAGGTTTTTTGGAAAAATGTAGTTACGTCAGCTAAGAGATTTACCACAGTTTAGCTAAGCATATTACTACAACAGCTCACTGACTCAGCAATGTTCATGTTTTTTAAACAACTAGTTAGCCGTTAGATGAGTAACGTGTGGTTTCTTGGTTAAGAACTTCCTAACTTCTGATTAAAAATAGAGATTTTTACAAATGTGAGTTGTATAGAAACTATCTGCATGAGTTGAGTGTGGTTTCTTACACTACAATGATTTATTCCAGTTAACTGAAATACAGTAGATGTACATAATTTCCTCAATAGTTTTAGTCACTAAGCTAACTGAGCTAGCTACAGTAGATAAGTCAGCTTGTGGTGGGTCTTTTAGTAGCTCAGGGTATACCTGCTAACTAGCAAAATAAAGAAGACATGGCAATAGTACACTGGTTGGGTAAAGGTTGACCTAATTAGCTATGCAGGGAGCTTAGCTAAATGTATAGCTAAAAAACGCTTAGCTAAATGTATAGCTAGCTAGTCAGTTGCGTGTGATTACTTTCTCGTGGTTCTTAATAAATGAAAGCAAACTAAACATACTGTATAACTAGCTATGTGAATGTGGTTTCTTGAGAAGAAAAAAAATCAGGTTACCTCAGCTAGAAAACAGATACAAGCAGTTGGCTAGGCATCTGACAACCTAACCAAATTAGCTAATTTGAGAAGATATTCCATCATGTGTAGCATTTGGACTGTTAGCTAAACCTGTAACTAGCTAGGTGAAGTCAGCTATTTGTGCTTCCTTGAGAATAAAAGAAAAAATAATTAAAAAAAGATTTTAAGTAGACAAATATTGGACTGAAACATGCTAATTTATTTATGCTAATTCATGCTAACAGTTGCATACTATGTCATGCAGGAGGTTTAGCATCCCGGTTAAGATGAGTAGTGTAATGATGTCTCTGCTAGTAAACATTTAGCCTTCTAGATGAGATTCGAACAAAACTTCATAAATATTTCATTTGTAGACATCAGGTTCTGCCATGTAGCCGAAATCATGGCTTCTTTTTATTTCCCTGATCTTGACTGAGGAGTTCAGTGAGTCATGTATCTTCAGGAAGAGATGCCTCATCCTCAGAGCATCAGTCCTCACACTTCTCTAAAAACACCTCCTCCGTCTTTCCTCTCTAATCACCACCTCTCCATTCCTTCCTCATCCATCTCCTCACCCCTCTTTGTCACAGCCTTGGTTTCCAGAGTGAAAGGCATCCACAGGTTTAATCTTTCAACATTGCTTTTTCCATGTCACTTCTTTGCCATGATTCTTTGCTTTCTTTTCTTTAGCACTTATTTCTTCTTCTTTTGCTCCTTTCTCAGTTCCTAATTCCCATCATCCAGTGCTTCTCTCCACCTGTTTTTCAAACCATCTTCATTTTCTCCCCTTCATTAATGCTTAGGTATTCCTCAGTTCCTCAATGGTTCCTTATGCTTGGTTCATCATCAGTTTTCTCTTGTTTTGTTTTTTCTTCCCCTTTCCACACTTATGTCTCCACTCCATCCTTGTTCTTTTCCATACCCTGTTCTCATGCGCTACATCACCCAGCATTTTCCTCCTTTTATCCTATTTCTTTTTTCCTAGTCCTGATTTCCTTTCCATTTTCTATCATTCTTTCACAATTACTGCATCCTCTCATCTAATTTCCTCTGTTCTTCACTTCTCTTCTTCCTGTCCTTTCTCATAATGCTGTAGTTACAACTATTTCATATCTTTTTCTTTCATTCACACTCTGTTTTTGTTTCTTCTATTTTGTCTTCTAAATCATCTTTCTGGGACGGAAATGGGTTTAACTGGGATCATCACCATTCCTAGTATAGTATGGTGGTAACGTCACACTCAGCATTATGTTCACTTCGTCTTCTCTGTCCCATTTTCCTGCCCTTTCCCCTTGCCTTAATTAACCATTTTTCTGATTACTCCATCCCTTCTTCTGATTCTCTTTCTCTTTCTCATTTTCCTTCTTCTAATAATGTTGTCTTATGTTGTCTTCTTTATTTCTTTTCTATGATCATCATCATCATCCCTTTTTTGTCTTTCTGGTTTTTCTTCCAACCCATTAGCCTTTTTCTCCTCTCCTTATTCTTTCATTTAATTTCTTCATCCTCATGCTTTCTTCTTCTTCGGCCCCTCAATAGTCTGGTGGTCGTAGCGTCATACTGAGCTTAATGCTCATGTTTCTCTTCATCCTGTTCTTCTGTCCTTTATCAATCACCCCTTTCATTCCTTCTTTTCTTTCTTCTTTTGTTTTTGAACATCTCTGCACTCATCTTGTCTCCCCTTTCCTTTTTCCTCCATCACGTTCTTTTATTGACATCTCTCAAACACAATTCTCTTGCTCTTGTTTCTTTTCATAAGTATTCACCCTTTCAACTTTTCCACATCCTGCAGAATAACCAAAAGAATCAACACTGAGATCATCATCTTGAGAACACCATCCTAATCTCTATTCCCCTCTTTTCCATTATTTTTCTTTTGTCTTGTTTTATAAACATCTTTCTTTCTTCTTGTTGAGATCATTGCTGCTTTTTCCCCTTACTGTACACAACAGATGTCACAGCTGGTCCACTATGAAGCATGGTTGTGGTAACATCTTGCTTGTCCTCCATCTTTATTTTCAAAATCTCTAGGTTTATCATCTTTATTACTCATTCTTAAACACCTTCCTTTTCTTTCATTTAGGTTAGAAATCGTCTCTTTAGAAAATTTGACGTCACCACTAGAACACCATCTGCATTGTGAATTATGGTATCTCCTATATCCTGTTCTCCTCTCCTTTATCATTCTTCACACTACTTTTTTTATCCATTCTCTTCTTGTTCCTCTTCTAAACTTTTACTGATGATTCTATCCACTAATCTAATTGTTGCCCCTCCCCCTTTTTAAACATCACCTTACCTTCATCCTTAGATTTCTCCACCTCTATCTCTGTCTCCTCCATCTCTAGGTCTATCATCTTCCATCACTCTTTTACATCTTCATCTCTTTGTTTCTTGAATACCATCCAATACCAAGCATTTCCTTTGGTTGAAGTTACAAATCATCTTCTTCTCCTTAGAAAATCTAATTAATTTAATCACTACTGGGACACCACCTAAAGCAATGTGGAAGCATGGTGGTGGTAGGATGGTGGTGATGCATCCTTTCCATTCTGTTCTCCTGACCACCATCTTTTTCTTTCATTATTAACTCTTTTTCTTTTGTCCATTTCTCCATATCATCTCATTACCTTTTTTCACAATCACTCCATCCTCTCATCTATTATTCTCACTTGAGGATCTCTTTTCTAAATCTCCTGTCCATCCTTTCCTCCTGTCGTCTTCTCTCTTCTTTTTAACTTTCTTGTCTTCATTTAACATTCTTTTATCTTCTCCGTCTCATTCTCCTGTCAGTCATTCTCCTCTTCATTGTTTTACTCTCTATTTTAATTTCCTCTCCTCCTTTTATACCCTCCTCTCCTCATATCCTTTCATCAAATTTTCTTTTATCTGTCTTAATCCGGGCTTTAATATAGTTCTCGTTCTCCGTTCCTCTGCTTAACATTCTTTGCTCATTTTGTAATCACTCCTCTACTTACATATATCCCTTTTCCTTCAATTGTCAGATTAGCTTTGTTTAATAAAATATTTTTCTTTCTTTTGTCTCTGATTTTGTCTCAGTTCCATTCCTTTAGAGTTTTCAAAAGGTAAAGGGATCAAAGGTCATAAGACAGTAACCCAGACACCTGAAACATTACAGTAGTGCAGCAATTTTATGTTACGTATTGAACTTTTAACCTGTCCGTCTAGCTGCTTCTTTCTCTTCCTTCGTCTTGTCTCAGACGAAGTGGACTGGACGCGTATGATTTGAACACAAACAGGAGATGACAGGGTTCTCCTACACTTCCTTTCTTTTTTAGTTGAAAAGTACAGATATTACCAAACACTCCCGAGAGAGAAAATGAGACAGGAGTGAGTCATCTGTGATATTGAATTTATATACAGCCTCCCCTGTGTCTTAGGTAGGAAGAGGCTTGAACATGTCGG
Source organism: Dinotopterus cunningtoni (assembly GCA_028565755.1). Lineage (NCBI taxonomy): Eukaryota > Metazoa > Chordata > Actinopteri > Siluriformes > Clariidae > Dinotopterus > Dinotopterus cunningtoni. The sequence goes on along the minus strand of JAOTRS010134609.1, from coordinate 222 downwards.
CGTACATGGAGCGTGAGATTTAATTTAGGGACAGACAAGAAAGGTGATGTGTGCAAGAGTATAAGAGATAAACAAATAAATACATAAAGAAATATATAAACAAATAAAAACAAAGCATAGATAGATAAACGTTGGCTAGCTGGCTAGCTAGATAGCTGAGAAATAGATAAATAAACAAACAAATAAATAGTTATACACTTCACAAAAGAAAAAAAAATGTAT
>JAOTRS010134563.1:0-13286 GCA_028565755.1 Dinotopterus cunningtoni | reverse complement strand
CATGTTTGTGGCTGTAATGTGACAAAATGTGGAAAAGTTCAAGGGGGCCGAATACTTTTGCAAGCCACTGTAAGTGAGAACAGGAACTGTTTAACTGTTAAAAATAGCAGTGTGTAATTTAATAATCAATTAAACACTGTGATCTTTGGCATATAATTTTGGCGTTAGTGGAATAACTCCTCCACAAAACACGTTTATACAGAAATAATGCAAGTCAGGCTTTGCTGCATTTCTCTGTGTTATTCGTTACAACCTCCAACATGTGATACTGTAAATGTAGACTGGAGGCATGCACTGCAACCAACAACTATTTTACTAGTCAAATAATCTATTTATAGGTGGTTTATCAGCTTATGAAATCATACAACGATTACTCGATGGCTTTTATTTAGCGCTCAGTTTTGAAATTTAGCTGTTTGTTTTAGTTGTGTGGTACGTAACAATAAAGATAATCAAGATGAATCCCTCAAGCTAAAATGTCTATCAGTAAACTTTCCTGCTGATACAAAAGATAAACCAATAGTTCCAATATTCCTTTTAACGTTGAAATCTAAACTCAAGTGTAAATAAATTGCAGCAATAAAATACAATTACTAAAAGTTTAAGGACTGCAGAAGGCAAATATGGCAGTTAAGATGAAATTCAAGAAAACAGATTAAATCTTGCTTCTTGATTTACAGACAAGTCCAGAACAAAGCCTCTGATTTAGTCGACTATCAGGAACTCAGCTTTTTATTCAGTCAGTGAGTCAGGAACACAGATTTTGATTTGATGATAGTATCAAACCACAGGTAAGAACGTGTGCAGTTCACAACGTTTTTGGATGAGTTATTAGCGAAATGCTCTGACACTATGGATGCTTTTGGTTGTGAAGGTGTTGCCATTGTGCTAATTGTTCACGTCCCATAAGTAATTGCCAATGACCATGTTAGAATATTGTGAATTATCATGGAAAACAATGCAATAATGCCATTAATTAAACAATAAGTAAATTTTCTGGCAACTAATTTATTATTCATTACAGTATTGATTAATGCACAACCATTCTGGATGTGTCACATGTGGTCATCTGGTTGTTTAGTTTCTTAAGATCTCAAGAGGAAAGAGAAACAAAATGATTCAAGCATGCTGTAAATACGAATGACGAAAGGTCTGCTTACAGTTTCAAGAGCCTTAGATGCAACTCACCTGAACTGCGGATTACAGAACAAAAGAACCTCAGAAAATACAACCACTTGTGACAAAACCAATGATGACATACAGTACAAGTCAAAAGTTTGGACACACCACCTTATTCAATGTTTTTTCTTTCTCTCAGTCAGCCTCATGAGCTAGTCTCCTGGAAGGATTTTCCAACAATCTTGAAGGAGTTCTCAGAGGTGTTGAGAACTTATTGGCTGCTTTTCCTTCATTCTCTCCGGTCCAACTCATCCCAAACCACCACAACTGGATTTGGATCAGATGATTGTGGAGGCCAGGTCATATGATGCAACACTCCATCACTTTCCTTCTTGGACAAATATCGCTTAATTAACATAGAAGTGTTTGGTGTCATTCTCCTGTTGAAAGACAAATGATGGTCTCACTAAGAGCAAACCAGATGTGATGGCATGTAGCTGCAGAACGCTGGGGTAGTGATGATGCTGAAGTGTGCGCTCAATTTTGACTAAGTCGCCAACAGTGTCCACCAGCAAAGCACCTCCATCATCATCACCACAACTCTTTCTCCATGCTTCACAGTGGGAACTACATATTCTAACAAAGACAGGGGTTAAAACCAAAAAAATTTAAATTAAGACTCATCAGACCAAAGGAGAGTTTTCCACTGATCTGATGTCCATTCTTTGTGTTTTTTGGCCCAATTAATCACTTCTGCATCTTGTCCTTTCGAAGTAAAGGTTTCATTGCTGCAATTTAACCATGAAGGCCTGATTCATGCGGTCTCTTCTGAACAGTGGATGATGAAATACATTTGCCGCTTGAACTCTAAGAAGCATTTATGTGGGCTTCCGTAGACTGGTCATTTTAATAAACTTAATTCTCTGCAGCGGAGGTAGCTCTTGATTTTCCTTTCGTGGCAGTTTCATCATAGCGTTTGATGGTATATTTGGGAATACATTCAAAGTTATTGAGATTTTTCAGATCGACTAACCTTCATTTCTTGAAGCAATGATGGATTGTCTTATCTTTATTAACTGACTGTTTCTTGCCATAATATGTAGTTGTACAGTACTTGTAGTAGCAATAAAAGGACTATTAACTCTGTATCCACCCTTCTTCTGCACAAGAAAACTGATGGTCTAAAGCAAATTAAGAGGGCAAGTAATGTCAGAAATGAACTCTTGACTAACCCAAGGCACACCTGGGAAATGAAAACCATTCCAGGTAACTACCTCGTGAGAATGCCATGAACGTACATAGCAGTCATTAAAACTAATTAGAGATACTGTGGACAATCTAAAATATAAAACTCATTCTGGGTTGTTTAACACCTTGTTTACTACATAATACTGAAGACATACAAACTATGAATGAACATGTATGGAATTAATGTACAACTTTGAAAACTATAAGGAAAACCACTGAAGGAGAAATGTGTGTCAAAATGTTTGAATGGTACTGTACAGTTAGTGATGTAGAACAACTGATTGACTTGAAATATTGTATTTACTATATCGAGGAAATAAAATATTTGACGTTTGTTGTTTCTCACTAATTAAAAAAAAATGTGATGGCCATCTTATCTGTTAAATCACTGTAAGGCATTATTCTCTGCACATTTCCTCTTAAACTGTCCGTATCCTGACTAGTCAGAAGGAACCAGAATCTATTCCTAATTTATTTACTCATTTTTTCCAGTGCAAACATGTGTGACCTACTAACTGCACTCCTGTTGGCTCATCTACAAAATCAGGGTGTGACTTTTGAAAGTTTAGCAACTGCTGTACCTCATGGACTAAATTTACTCCGTGTTAATTCCTATTACAAGTTTCTTCAACATTTATTTATTTTAAAGTCTACATTTTTAACATAAATCTCAGAACTTCCGTTCTTACCGCATGTAAAACATGTGGAAATTAATGTCTTTGTCAATCACACATATGACACAGATATGACTGTATTAAATCTTCAGTACTCTATAGAGTTCACAAGGGACACTTCATTCCCTTCCTCAGGTCAGTCTGTCCACTGTAGCACATGACTGACACAGTGCAATGTGTACTCATTCATTCATACATTCATTCACCCCTTCCTACCTTCGTTTGACATGATGAAGTGAACGATCTGGCCCACGGTGTCTGTGTTGCCCTCACTGTAGGTGTCATTCATATCTGCAAAGACAGAAACAAAAGAGACTTTGAGATCATTCAAAGAAGATAAAATAAGCATGTGACAAAATTTCTGAGAAGAAGTGGAAAGTCATGCCTTACAGATTTCAACTCATGCTGTGGAGCGAATAATTTCTAAAACAAAGATCTTCTGTCATGCAGTCTGTCAGAATGATTCAACAGAGGAGATCTTGCACCCAACTGAAAATATGATTGGTGTTTAAGTCAAACCTTGGAGACCTTTGATTGTGCAGAATAACAGAACACAGTTATGAAAGTAGAAACTAAATTTATTTCTCCATTTCCATAAGAGTAAAAATAAAATGTACTTCCTCTATAATCCCCTGCTACACTAATGCACTTATACTAGTTTTACTAGTGCTTGGGTAACATCAAGGTTTTCTCAGCATGCCCGAGACAAGATCGGAATTCCTGAACAGCTGGCCCCGCAGAAACTCCTTCAATGGGACGTGGGAATGGTTTGGAGGGAGGTGAGGGCTATACAGGGGATGTGGCAATAACTCCACCAGTTCCCACAGAAGGATGCGTCTTTCACAAGTTGGAGACAACTTATCCGTCGATTTTCAAGGATTAGGGTTTTCTCCCCTGACTGTTCATGGGAACAACAGCAGTCAGCTGAGACCGACATTCAAGGATGGCCTTCTTTAAAATGTTTACGGCGCTCATCGTACTGTGCTTAAGCTTCATCGTTCTTGTGTTCATGGTAATTGGATTTATGCTGTCAATCATGAGAAAAATCACCATGAATCCCTGTTAGACTTGACCTTATAAATAAATCCCTAATCAAAATAAAAAACAGGACAAAACATTAAAATAATAATAACAAAAACTAATTTAAAAAAAATGGCACAAGCCTACTTTCTCTTTTGAATATCATTGATATCACTGAAGGTTGGCTCAAAAGTCTGGATCCATACTGCTTTTACCTTATATGAAATGTGACTATATATTTCTGCAAACCAGGAAGGCTTCAAATAAATAATTAAATAAAAAACACAAGGAACAGAACCAGACTCAATACCACTTGATTTTTATCACAGGGGTCATTAGTAATCAGCAGCATATCAGGATCATGCCATGACCGGCTTCGCAAAGGAGGAAATCATTTCTGTGTGTAATATCGGTTCTGATACATTAAGAAATGTTCAATGTTCTTGTATTCAGCATGTACACAACTACCGTAAAATGAGAGGCCTTCAATTTGAGCACTTGCTGTAAATTACATTGTTAAATGCTTTTCCGCCTATGGATCCAGACTGCTAAGCTATACGCATAACATATAAAACAACCAACTTTTATAAATTATTAAAAATATATGATTGCTTATCCTTGACTATATCTTAAATATATAGTAGCAGTCAATCATTCATTTCCAATTCCTCCTGTAGTACATGTTGATACTTGGCTCGTTATTTAGATTCTACATAGTTCTTACCCACAGACTGAACAAGTCAGAAACAGACCAGGCCTGTTGAGTAGAACATGATACGACAATTGCACACTGCTTTGCTGTACTGCAGTGAGAAAAGCAATAGTGAGGGGTCAGGGTGTGAGGGAACATGTGAACAGTTTGTACTTTAGGTGTTTAAGTTAAACTGGGACTTGTGATGTAATTTCTCATGAATGAAGGCGTGAACTTAATGACATTTACAGAAGCCTTCAAGAACAGCATGGTCATGAGATTCTTAACTGCAGTAAAATAATTGAATGGTGCAAATGTTTCTGTACGACCATGAATAACGATCCCAGCTGAGGTGGCTCGGAGCCTGGATTGGTCACCAGAGATGTGTTTTTCTTCAAGACGATGCACAAATTCATACAGACTATTGCATCATTTGCACACAGGAACTCGGCTGAGAGTTACTGCCACATCCTCGGTACAGTCCTGACCTGCATCCAAGCCATTTCCACATGTTTGTACCATTAAAGGAGTTCCTGGGAGGCCAGTGTTTCAGACATAAAGCAGGCAGTCCGATCAAGGCTCGTTTAATTTGAATGACCGCACACTATGAAGGCTTTACAGAGCTTAAATAGCAGACAGATGCTCAAAATCAACTGTTCAAAGGAGATTATTGTATATTTTGGATGCCTTCAGCATTTTACAATGTACAGAAAAATATAAATCAGTAAAGAGCAAAGAGTAGGAAGGTGTGTCCAAACTTGTGTGAAAATGTGGTGCTGGACAAACCTTTTAAAGAATTATACTTGACTAACAACGACGACAGAAAACATCTCACAATGTTTTACAACTCCTGTGCAGTTTACTTTATCTACTTTACTAAGGGACAAGTCACTTAAAAAGCCAGTACAACCTGTTCAGTTAAACAGCCGTATCAACAGTACAGCTAGACAAAGAAAGGTGGCAGCGTTGTACCTGACTTTTTTAGCTTCTTATGTGGCTAAAAGTTAGACACACACAGTCTCTAAAATTTACACAGAATGTGGTTAAAAAAAAAAAAAAAAAAAAAAAAAGGTAATAGAAAATATGGACTGAGTAACACTTCTGTGGGTGAAAATGCCTCGTTTGACAGGAATAGTCAGAGTTGTACAGTTTTATTCCAGCAGGGTTTTTTTCCCCTCCAGAAATAGTTTAAGTATTTTTGATCCTGTATAAAACACTGGTTCCAAATTACCGCCATTGGTCGTTCTATTGGTTTGTAAGGGTTTAGCTCAGCAGAATTATTTGGCCATTTACACATTATGTACGACTGATTCGTACTGTGCCCAGAAACGATGGTACCCCCGCTGGCCAGGGTTCACATTGTTTTTGCTATTCGATCTTGGGCGCACTTGCATTTACACTCTCCGATGCAGCAGATTGGCCGTGTGCACCTATTTGGTTTGTGAACTACCAACAAAGAGAAAAAGAGAATAAACAAGTTCTTATAACTTTCATGCTATGCCTAATATTATTGCTATTTCTGTCACATTCAAAAAACTTGTGTGCCTCCCTACTTTCAGCTATGACTGTGTAGGTCAGACGATGAGTTTGACGTGTTCTACGCGCCCACAGATTTTGGAGTAGACCTGAACGCACTGAAGACGTCATGTCTAAACAGCAGTTTACTTTCGTGCTCAGGTACGATTGCTTCCATATCTGATTCAACCCGTGCCCAAGTACGCTGTCAAGCACGTCTCCCGAGCGTGGAACGATCATGTTCTCACAGATCAAAATAAAGCCGACTTAAAGCACTTAATGTTGTCGGAAACGATCCTGAGACCCTAATGTGAAAACGCCCTTTCCCAGCTGTTGTGCAGGTGGACTTCCCTCTTCAAATCAGATCACAGATTTTTATTATGGTTTAACATCCAAAGACATTCTGATTGTAAAACCTATGCTTTAGTTCTACCTTAACCCTTTCTGTGTTGATCTGAAAACACTCCAACGAATCATCTTGTTAAGCCTTTACCTTCTGGCAGAAACAACCAGGTTTGGAGCTGAACCCCTAGTGTCACTGATTCACCTCCATGTTTTACAGATGAGGGGCATCACCTTCTATGCAACCTCCATTTGTTACCAAACCTCCTGAGGTTCTGCATAACCAAATAGTTTTCATCTAACCACAACATACAATGTCAGAGACCTGGTGGAGTTCAGACATTGCATTGTGTACCGTGCTATCAGGAAGGCCTCATGTCTTGCAACTTTCATACAGCATGTTGTTTCGAAACTGACATTTAACAAGTGGTTTTGAAACATGACAACTAAACTGAGCAATTGAGTCCTCATCCCATACTTGACCATTCTTCTCACTTTGTGGGCAGACAGCGTGCTTATAGCTCCAGTTCAAACTATATATCATACATGACAAACTTTTTTGCATTTTTTTGGATTTTGCATATTCTTTAAACACATTTACATCAGCTCAACCTCACATTTATACTGCAGGGAAATATGGCACACGTAAAGAGTTATAACATACATGATATTATCTGATATTATGATATATTCATACATTTCTTTGCATTTATTTGCATTTATTTCTTTGCTATTTTTTATATTTTGCCTTGATTAAAAAAAGGAGAACAATGACTAATATATAGGATTTTTTTTGATAAATAGAAATGCTGGCTTTCATATAATTTGCATGAACATTTTGAATTATTGTGTATCATTTGTATTTCATAAAATCAATTTTAAATGGACAGCACACACTCCGGCACTCACAAAACGTTTTCTTCACTTTAATGCTCAGAATACACTGCTGTTGTAAACTTAAAAAAAAAAAAAAAACATGCACGACATCTCACAAGAAACTCATACAGCCTGTTTTTACAAACCAAAACCAAAAATTATACACAGGAATTAAAATGCTGATACATTAACGTTGAACAATCATGTGACTCATCGGTCCCCTCCACGAGAACGGTGATCTCCTGATGATTAATGGCCCGTGTTACTCATGTGTGTGTAGCGGTACTATAAGTACCGGAGTCTATAAATGCACTGAGTAATCTATCGCAAGTTCATGATTTTTACACAAAGTTAATGACACATTTCCGAATATCCAACGAACCACGGTAAACACACTCCACCCTTATCCTTCCTATCAAGCCTATGTTCGCTTGTGAAAAGTGAGCTATTATGATGACTGACCAGTAACGCAAGCTAGTCTGATTGAGCCACCGTTTAAAGTCTACTGAAAATAACCTCCCTATGTGAAGTCATTATTTAGTAAGTCATCTGGAATTTAAGAAATCTAGCAGAACCTGGCCAAGGACATGACATCGACAGCAGTGATCCCAGAACGACCATAATCTCAGTTACTCATCTCACTGATCCTATTCATACAAGAACAATAACTGCTAAAGACAGGTGTGTATACCACAGTCATTACACTGATTGTGTGCCTCAATTAACTCTGAAAATAGACTACCATACAGCGAAGATAGTACTTATCATGAATATGGAGATTTTTGTCATATATTTAGATAGTTACAGGTACCTTATCTGCCTTAGTTTCCGGTGGTTCTAGCTTTTATCCAAATTTTATCCCAGCATTAGACACTGTTGTGACAGATGTCATTACTCCAGCGGTCGTGTACGGCTCATGTTTTTCCAAAACAGCACAGTCTGGTGTTACCACTTTGTGACCGTGTCTGCAGTTTTTAAAATTAATACTAATGCATGTTTCATAACAACAAAAAAAATATAAAAACAAAACTGCTAATACTGCCATTCTAGTCATATACAACGATATATTGTTGTATATTCTATTCATGTACAACTACATGAATAGAACGGATCATAAATGTGTTAGAGGTGGAGGACACTGATTGTCTGGCAGTATGACCATGTTAGAAGACACATGTCTAGGAGAATGCAGCATTGAGTACTTTATATGCCTGTATAATGCTACTCATTTGTACAAGGATAGAACGCATAACAGCACCGAAACACAGTTAATATCATACCAGCTATGTTGATTGGTGACGTTACGCTGCTTCACTAGCTCGGTTTAACATGGACAATATTCCTTAAATCAGATTGAACTTGCTCAGATTATAGAGATTAATGGTTTACATGGACGCTGATCTGATCTCAAAGCATTTACTCAGAAGTGCTTCTGCGTGCTGCGAAATGTTTAATCTGCAGGAAATTTAATTCTTCTTTTACCCCCAACTTTGAGGTTGGCTAATACTTCCTCTCTTTTCTGAAAAATTCTGCTTTCTGTGTCATGATTGGCTGCAGTGATTTTAGTCTCATCTATGATTGGTTAGATGCTTTACTGTGTGTGAAATCTGAGACAATCGTTGCCTCTTCCTCAGCCAGAGTGTTGTTCTCACCGAGTTTACCGATCAGGAATGTAAGCAAAAGTTCCTTCCTGACAACCCGTCATGTCACCTATTGTTATTCCTACATGCAGCAAACATGAAGAATACATTTAATCATAAAAAAATATATATATCAACATTTTTTTATAAAAAAAAAAAAAATTAAAAGTCAGATAAAGGGTTTACATAATAATATTTACCTATTGAATGTATTAATTCATATCAGGCCAGGTCGATGTATTTTTAATCTGATTAGGCCATTATTCCCATAATTAGTGGAATATTAGTGTTCATGTAAACTGTCCTCTTGAGATTAATCATAAAGTAACTTCCTCCATTGGCACCGTGTTCGCTGTCGTCATAAAATCAGAAAAAAGTAAAAAAAAAAGATACCCTAGTGGCCACCAGATGAGGTTTCTTGCCCTACCCTGCCCCTTGTAGCGTACCTCGCTTCAAACCTTCTGCAGCTACATACAGAATGCAGCAAATATGAAATATTACTGTACTGTATACTGCTAGTGCCCCCACCCCCTCCCCTCAGCTTGAAGTAAATCCTTTCGTACATCCCTCCTGTCCCTCGCGCACCACACTGGCTACCAGTTACAGTCCACAATTTTCATCACCACATGTAAATGACTTCATGGACCCACAACTCTCCGACCTTACTCTTCACTAACAGACTGTTCACTCAGATCTTCAAGAACGGGTTGTCTGGCCATGCTTTTCTCTAAAGCCTCTCCGTTCTGAGCTTGAGCCTACAAAGTCACACTTACCAAGCTTTGGAATTCACTCACTCACTTAAATAAAAAGTAGAAAAATACTCTCTCTCTGGTGTGCTTTGTGGTTTCTGATGATCTCTCTCAACACAATAGGTTCTGCTTAAACAGCTTGTCTCAAACACATTAAACATTTGTACTATTTTGGTTGCTCTGTAAAGCAAGTACTGTAAGAGTTGCTCTGTCTGTACACTTATGAAGTATATTTGTAACTTAAAAAAATTAAAGCACATCTAAACCAGAACTTTATAGAATTAGGCCATTTATAAATAACTGATCATTTTATTCTTTATTGTTGGCGTGATGTTAGAGGCTGGTCAATAGCTCAAAAAAAAGGAAGGAAGGAGCCTTTTTTTTTCTACAATTAGGAAATGGAGAAGCGATTGAGCTTGGCATTTCATGCACCAACGACTCTATGGCATACCCCTGCTGGGTCACAAGCTGTTCACCAAATACTGGAAGAGCACTGATCATGATTTCATGTAGTAGAAGCAGCAGCGGAGAATATATGATATGGTTGAACGGTATTATGTTGGGTGAATGTAAACGTACCATGACGAACATCTAGAGGACAACAAAATAGGGAATTAAAATGCTGTGGTGTGTGCAGTTGCAAAAAAAGCTTGATTCTTATTTGTTAATTTGGAATGGGACCCAATATCTGTAAAATTTCCATGATAGAAATGAAACTTTTCTATTTTGTTCTCTCTGTATAGGAAAAGGCAGAAATAGTAGACGTCAGATCTCTCATAACAAGTAATGTTTGTGCTAAACTAAGTGAAATGCTTGACCATTCTTTAAACCACTCAACGCTCATGCGTGTTACATATATAGTCAATGTAGCAAGCAGAGGTGGAAAGTAACAAATTACGTTTACTTGCGTTACTGTAATTGAGTAGTTTTTTTGTGCACTTCTACTTTTTAAAGTAGTTTTTAAAATCTGTAATTTTACTTTTACATAAGTATGTTTTGTTAGAAGTATTGTACTTATTGCTACATTTTAAATCATATTTATTATTGAGAATAAAATAAATTAATGAAAATGAAAAATATATTTTTTTTAAATAATGCAACGGGGGAAAAAAAAAAAAAAAAAAAAAACACCGGAAACCACTGCACTGATTGGTTGATGGGCAGGAAGAACAAACACCCTAAACTCGCAAGAACGATGGAGATGGACAAAACAGATGCAAGTGATGCAGACCCAGCTGAAAGCGAAATTCTTGTGAAGCAAACCCCTGGCCATATTTAAGAGACCACTTTAATTTCAAGTACAAGAAAGGCAACAGCTTTATTATGCAAAAGTGTTCATTTAATAAAAAACAACTAGTTTGAGATTTATATCCGCTTGTCTTCCTTGAATTAGACTAGAATCCCCCATCCCACCCCCGCTGTAAAAAAAAAAAAGAAAAAAAAAAGGAACTCTAACTTTTACTCTAAGTAAATTTTTAATGAGCTACTTTTTACTTTTACTTGGAGTAGATTTTTATACTGGTAACTACTTACCAAAATTTCACTGAAGTAACAGTGCTTTTACTTGGGTACAAAATTTTATTACTCTTTTCACCTCTGGTAGCAAGTTAGATTGTAAGCCTATTAGAACACCATTTAGCCTAATCTGTATGTCTTTGGACTGTGGCAGGAAAGCAGGAGTCCCCGGAGAAAACCCACCAAGCACAGGAAGAACACGCAAACTTCACACACACACACACGCGCGCACACACACACACACACACACACACACACACACACACACACACACACACACACACGGTCGGAAATTTAGATAATCACACCATTCAGTCTCTGTTCTTAAAATGTATTATTCACAAAACGGACATCCTAAAAAAAAAAAAAAAAAGTGATATGTGTATAAGGCATGACAGAATCCAAACACCTCCTCCCTACCCTTGTCCTCCAGATTGTTCTCCTCCTCAGCCTCGGGCTCATCAGGGTCCTCGGCATCTGTGGTGCAGCGATAGCCCTTCTTCTTCAGTATGTGGCAGATGAACATGCCCAGCAAGCCTAGGATGAAGAACACGGGCACCAGGCCGAAGGCTATGTACTCAGGATGAGTTACATGTTCACCCGTTTTGTTCTCTGAAACATGAATACACAAAAATATGGATCAGTACTCAGCTTTCAAAGTACAGAAATGTAAAAAAAGTAAACCATACTGTATATACTGTACACAATACACTTTATGTTCAAAAGTATATGGACACCAGGCCATCACACCCATATGTAGATCTTCAGCCAAAACTGTTGCTGCATACAGTTGTACAGTTTGTATACCGTTTGCATTACAGTTTCCCTTTACTAGAACTAGGAGGAGTGAATTGTTCCAGCATGACAATGTCCATGAATGCAAATCAATCTCCATGAAGATAGTGGCCTGCACAGAGCTGTGACTTTAAGCCTACTGAACACCTCTGGGGCAAGTCTGAAAGCTGACTGAGTAACAAGCCTCATCGAGGATGAATAAATCGGAAATGGGGCCTTCAGCAAACACACACATGTCTACAAAATGATGACAGTGCTGTTAAATCCTTCAGTCTGATTGGTCAAATGGCCTTGATTTAATCTGACATTTTTATGAGAAAAAAAAAAAAGAAAAAAAACTAATGGCTGTTTGATGAGACTTCATGCATGAAGATGTTTATTTGACAGATGTTTATGTAAGTTTTCTGCCACTGGACAGTGGACGTGACTTTTCTGGTTCTGTGGTTACATGACAAGCTGCGATATTTTATTGGATAACCGTTCAGAAGAAAGCAAAAGGGAAGCTGGTGAAAAGGCTGCAGTTTATAACTGATAAGTAATAACAGGAACTAAACACTGTGTGATGTGCAATTTGTCCGTTTTTTTCTTCTTTTTTATAATAATGATAAATGTAAGCCAACTAAAAATATTTCAGGTACTGTACGTAATTATACAGTATACTGTAATACTTTCAGATTACCAGATTTTTAGACTCTTTGACTCTTCTATTTTACAAAACCCAAAACAGTCTCACCATTTAAACTAAAATGTTAAAGGTAAATGTCATGTAGCTTGAAGTTAAATACACTATTGCACAAATGTTTGGGATCACTTGCAAATTTCTTGGTTCATGTTTAGTGACTTATTTTCTACATTCTACAACAATACTATGGATTTCAAAACTATAAAATAACATGAAATTAATTAATTATGTAACAACAACGTTGTTATTTTAAGACACAGAGGTCAGCCTTTCTGGAATAGTTCTTGCAAGGTTTCTTCCTATTGCCATCTAGAGTTTTTCCTTGCCATTGTCGCCGGTGTTGGAGAAGAGAACATTGTCCAAAATAAGGTCAATACTTGACACTCCTTCACACCCACTACACTATATGATAAGCAGCCA
>JAOTRS010134526.1:0-13290 GCA_028565755.1 Dinotopterus cunningtoni | reverse complement strand
TAATTTAATCCAAAAAATCTAATTCCCAAATATTCTAGATTCACAACACAAAGTGAAATATTTTAAACCTTTTGATAGTTATAAATGGTTAAAAAAAATGCAGTATCTCAAAATATTAGAATATTTCATTTCATTTTTAAGTAAATTACTATTCATACAGTATTAATGATGGTTATCTCTTAGTCCAGTACACACAACAAAAATCAAGGGTAAAGACTGCAGACATGACAGCTATCCAGAAGGTGATCAGTAATACCCTTCACAAGGACACAAGTAGGCTAAGCCCCAGTAGGCCCACAGAAGGGCCAGTCATTCACAGTGCTATATTGAAGCATATTCATAGTAAGGTAACTGGATAACTGCAGCAGGAAGAGGTACACAAGCAACAGGGACGGTTGCAGTCGTGAGAAGATTATCCAGTAAAGCTGATTCAAGACCCTGGCAGAGCTTCTCAAGGAAAGGAATGAGGCTGGAGTCAGTGCATCGAGAGCTACCATGGACAGATGTCTTCAGGAAATGGGCTACAACTATTGCATTCCTGGTATCAAGCTTATCCTGGAACACAGACAATGTCAGAAGCATCTTGTTCCAAAGTGTTCCAAAGTCCTGTTGTCAGATGAAAGAAAATTTTGCATTTTGTTTGTTAATCAAGCCATATGCTTGTTATGTAAGACATACAGTAATCATCGGAATATGCTGATATATGCTGTAACAGGATTTGGAATGTTTTACTGTGTGTAATGAATTTAGAATATAAGAGGTTGACCTTTCAAATTACTGTAAAATATGATACAACTTTTTCAGGTTATTTTCTTTTTTAGATTTAGATTTTTTTATTTTTTTTGTCAGAACTAGAATTCGCACTTCAAATTTAAATTGCTCTCATTTCTTCTGTGGAACCCGAACCCATTGTTTCCAGGAATTATACAGGGTGGGTGTATGTGTGTCAAGGGCCGGGTATGCAAGAAGGCCCGAATATTTTGTAATAACTCTCCCTAGAACAAAGGAATCTGAACAAAACAACATACAGTGTGCTCCTCAGTATATACAGTACAATAGACTATATGAAGCCAGGGTGTCCTTGAGTTGGATCACCGCGCCAATAAACGCCATTACTCGACTTCTTTTCAGAATGGTGTTGTACAGAAATGAGCAGCGCGTCTTCATAGTGTAAACCTATTGGGATGAGTGAATCACCCTGTAGTGGTAAATTTTGAATTTACTTAAGTAACTCCCCCAGACAGTAGTTGTTCAAATTATGAAAGAGGTGTATATAAAAAATATACATTGAAAATCTTCCCTAACATAGTCTCCATTCGTTACTTAATTGTTGTTTGTATTTCTATAACAATATTTAATTAATTTTATAAACTGGATGCTGTGCAAGCCTCAACAAGCAGGCCTTGGTATTAGAAACTTAAACAAGCTGTAAATGGACATAAACCAAAAGAACTATTTTAAGGCTCTCTGTCCTCAGTATGTACTAGAAAGCACTGAAAAGGATGAGAAATTTGTCTACCCTGCATCAGCTCCTACTGTATAATGGTGTAATTTAGCGTTACTGTGAAACACTTACCCCAATCATCTCAGGCTGATCAGTGTAGGAGCAATCCTGTTACAGCCTGTCTTTAAAGCTTCTAGTTCAAATTATGATCAAAGCATATCCTACTCATAGACATTGCTCCAGATGTCTGTCAAAATGTGAACATCAAAATATAGCTTTTGGCATCTGCCTTAATGCACATCTTTAAGGACAAATGATAAAGGGAACTCTTTTGGCAAATGGTCAGTGTGTGTATATGCTATAGACTCATCTATCTTTGCTTCCCAAAGTCACCAGCCTGTTTAACAGTGTTTAGATGACTTTGTAATACTTAGGCATTTTTCCTTATCACTAAACCACAGGCTTCATTTGTGCTTCTATGGCCGTGTAACACTGGCGAAGATCAATTGCTACCACACTACCATTAACAATCACGTTTTCTCTGATCTCTCCCCCTTATGCTCACTTCTCCCCCCTTAAATTGGTATCCTTCAAAGATTATACTACAGTTGACCCTTTTATCCCTTTTTCAACCAACGTTGCTTGCTGCATTCACAGAGGTAATCCTCACCATGTGGCAAGAACAAGCAAGATGAGCAAATTTTCTTTGATTTGCTAATATACATATCACATATTTTTGAGCTGGGATTATTGAAAAGTATGTTCTTGCAGTTCTGGAATCTAATGAACAATACATTCACTAGTCTTTAGTAGTAATGGCATAAAATAACAGCCCAGGTAGTGAGGGTTTTGTGAGTTTTAAACGAAGCAGCATGTTTCTACACTTGCAAAGCCACTTCAGTTTAGATGCTGCCAAAGCAAGGCAACAGGCAGAGAGACACCATAGCATCTCAGCCAAGATTTTAGTGTCTGCTGGCCAAATCAATTTCTGCACGTGTCTATGTTCTTCTGCAGGTCAGTGTGCCCATATGCCCCATAGTGAGAAAGCAGAGTAGAAAAATTATCTAGTTGAGTCATAAGAAACGTGCACAGACAACACCTTCACACACACGCACGCAGAATCTAGTCACAATCTGGCACACACTGAGAGAGAGAAAGGGGGAAAGGAAGGAGTGTGCTAGGGGCGGGTTAGACGGGTTAGAAAGGGATAAAAGAAGGTTGAATGTGGTTGAATGAAGTTTCAGTGAGACCCCAAGGTTAGGATTTACAACCGAATGGAGAAAAGATTGTTGTAGGGTTCTGTAGTCCATGCCTTCCATGTCTGTGAAAATTGAGTTTCTTGTTGATGAACACAGTGAATGTGTGACAAGAGCACATAGCAGACAGAGCAATGTCAAATCAATGTAATACCTTCTACATAGATCTGTATCTGTATCTGAGTGAGACTCGGCAAGGATTCAGTACAAATGAATGTGTTTTTCTTTGTAGTTCTGCTGAAAACACAACACTTCTCTCTGGTATTTATGAGTTTATAGACACCAGGCTTGTGATAATATTCAATGAATAAAATGGTGCCTGTCCAGAAAACAGACTACGGGAAGTGAAACAAGGCCAATTAGTAAGGTGCAGTATTAAATCAAGCATGTGTCCTGTGATGCGTGGGCCCTGTAATATTCTGAATTACCCCTACGAAGTCTAAAACAGACACAAACACTGCCATCTGAGGGTCTAAATTGTCAAAATAAATATAAAAATATATAGTTTTCTTTTTTTTTTTTTTTGCAAAAACAATAATATTAAAGAAGACATTTTAATGGGTAACCATCACACTCTGTGCTTTCCCAATATGCTAAGATTATGCAACAAAGTACAGTTCTTAATGGCCTAGCTAATTTTGTATTTTATTTTTAATAAGCTTCTCAATGTTTGCATCATTAAGTTGGATAAATCAGTAAGATATGTATATTAGAGGGAAATAATGCTTTGGTGACCAATCCTTATTAATATCCTTGGCATTGCAAATATGTCACTAATCATCACCTATTCCCCTCGCCATGGGCCCTTATACCAGAATTAGTGATCATGCTGTCTCCCTAAGGGACCAATAATGTCCATTACCAAAGCTGTATACACATAATCACTACTTTACCCTGATATTTTGCCCATGCTGAAAGAATGAGGATGCTATTTACCTTAATTGTTGTTTCCTAATGAGGTATTCGTGAAGTGCAGAGATATCTTTCTTAAATTAAATGAATGAATAAATAAATAAACTTCTTGTAAAAAAAAGTGTAAAGTAGTGAGGCACAGCTTTAAAAGGTTAAAAATGGGCAAACACAAAAGCAGTTGATGAACTTCACTAAAATGTTAAGAGCGATAGAATAAATATTAATCTAAGGTTTTATAGTGTCATTCCAAAAGAAATTATTTACTTGGAATGCTTAAAACATTTTTCAATTATGGAATTTGAAAGCTTGTTGACCAAAAAATTATGCATTTGTTAATTTTAATAAATTCTACGGATATTTTTGAGCCACATTTGTATAATATTAAAGTAGTTTTCAGTATTACAGTTTGATTTTTAAATCATTTTATGGGAACACGGCTACCAGTAAACAATATACCAATCTTTTCTCTGAGTCAGTAAGTCAGAGTTCTTTGAGATTAAGTTTGAGACAGCAGCATCCAGACTATGTGCTTGCTTCAGGCAGTGCAGCGGAGGCAGCAGTTATAGATGAATAGCTCAAGACAGACAGTATGATACCAAAGCAGATCACAGTCGAGACCTTGTGGGGAAAAAGGCTGATTCAGGCAGAAGAGTTGCTGCACAGCACAGAATCCTTAATACATAATTTTCTGAAGATGCTTCTCAAGAGTCTAGTGCTGAGTCACCTATCTAGCCAAAAAAAAAAAGAAGCCAAAATCATGTTAAAAATTACAAGTTGACCACTCGGTGGGAGGCTAATTGGGTTGTGTACCATTATTGGGTGTTTTTCTACCAAAGTACACAGGTTAGAATTAGATTTGTATGATTTTTAAAAAATATGGTTTGTATAGTTGGTACACCATTTTAAAATGATTTTAAAAATTGCAGCTCCAGAATGCACCTTTTATTATCCATTTGGGTTTGTCTTGTCACAATGCCTTGCATGGATATGGTGGTTTAACATCATAACTGGAGGAACCAAGGGACAAACAGAGGAAAAAATTGTGGTTAGCAGAGCTTAAATGGTCTAACACAGATAAAAAGAACATATTTAGTAGTTATATAGTTTAGTTATTTTCTCCTTTGTATTAATTTTCATATGTCTTATGTGATGGTGGGATCAGCCCATACCTTCGTTTTCTCACTCCTCATTCACCTGCCACTTTAAAGTCGCAGCTTCCCATCTTTTGGATCAGGTACAGACACACAGACTCCACTCAGCTGGCATGCCATAGTTGCCACTAATCAACACCATTCACAGGCACTGGGAGAAAATAAAAGGACACCAATCAGACTGTTGTGATGTTGCTGAAGCTAAGCTTTGCAGTGTTCTCTGTCACAGACTCTGCTGACAAGAATCTCTTACAGGACAATCCATGATGCACCAAGCTGACTAAATCCGTTTCTTACACACCCTGGATACAAAAGAAATCCTGTCTCAAAAGAATCGGAAAATAAAAAAAATATACAACGTTGTTTTTTCTATCACAACTGCTGTTTATCTGACTGTATTCCTGACTCAATTGCATCCCCTAAATAGGTCTAGAATAGATCAGTCAGACGGCCATCCTCACAGTGACCACTCAGAATGTCACCTGGGGCTGACCGACACACAATACCTGGACTATTGCGTCAGTCATAGTATGTTGCATCCACAAGAGAAGAAAGTCTAAGTTACCCATAAATATCCTCGACCCAGCACTAAAAAATAAGTATATGCCTTCCTGGGTTTTATAGGGTACTATAGGTCTTTTATGTCAAACTTCTCATTTAAAATCCTCCCCATTCTCCGATATGACTAAGAAAGGCTAACCCTAGTGAGTGCACTTAACCAAGGCTACTGAGCATGCATTCCAGGACCTCAAGATAGCACTTGCCAGTTTACCGCTCCTCCTTAACCCTGATTTTGCGTGACCCTTTACTGTTCTGTGACATCAGGACTTGTCCATACCACCTGTTTGTCTTTGCACCTTTTCACTTGCCTGTTGCTTTGGTGCTGAAGGGAAAGTGCCCAAGCTCCTGCAGCTGTATGTTTTGGATCAGCAACAGACCCATGACCACAGAATGGGTGGAGGGAGTACACTTGGAAGCTATGCAGTAATTACCACCAATCCTCACTTCACCCTTGATTAAAAGAAGCCCCTTTACAAATGAGAGTGCTGAGGGTTCTCATGATGTTGCAAAAGCTAAGCTTAGCTGTCTTATCTCTTGCAGAGTTTTGTTTCATCACCTTTGCTGTCACCATCTGTGTTTCTGCCTCTAATGCTTTGAGTTCTCCCAATTATAACCACGAATTTGAATTTGTTTTGCTTTTGGTGACTCCCATCACTAGACAGAAAGTTGGATATAGATCACAGGGCTTTTGAGACATGAAAAAACACAAACAAACAAACTTGTGACCAACCTTGAACTTGAGGAAGCAAAAGCTACGGTATGTGTAAAGGACAAAGCAGTTTCTTTTGAGTTGTTTTGGTTTAGTTACGCTTAAAAGTTAACAGCACAGACTAAATGAAAGCAAGCCTAGAATGTATTTAAAGTTTGGCTCACTCACGTCCTCCTCGCTCTTATACAGCAGGGTTTCAGACCAACATCAACAAAATGACTGTTTTCTACAGAAATACCATTTTGATTTAACTTACATTTGAATGTTCCTATTCTCCATGGAGATGTAAAATAAGTATTACATCAAGGTATGCATGTTACAGGGTTTAGCAAAGGATGGAAAAAGCACAATATGTGGCCCATTTATGCCTGGGAGGATGACTCGTAGTTCACGGAATCAATTACTGAAGTAGGGTGAATGATGATATGCAAGGAATGTTCACAAATGTGAAACTCATCCTTATGGTATATCTGTGCCTTCTATTAAGTGATTTCAGTGTAAGCTCTACCTCTGCACAATCTCCCACCAAATGCTTCTCAGCCCAGTTTGATTTAACTCAAAATATTAATGAGTTAAATCTTTCTCTCATTATAAAAGTTTAATTCAGTTGATCCCTTATTAAGTATGATTTAACTCTAAATTAATATACTAGTCCTCTTAATAAAATTTTAGAAACCAGAGTAGTTTGGTTCTGCCCTTTAATCTGGCACAGAACGATGTACTTATGTGGAGTGAGGCAGTTTTAAAGAGGCACAGCCAGGTGGTAAGCATTGTACACTGATTACCTGTCACCTAGCAACTGGCCACACCATCTCCAAAGGAGGCATGCCTGCTGTTACAGTGTACGTCTGCTTACTCTTGCTTACTTACTTTTTTTTACTTTTGTGACATCTGATATGTCCTTTGGTGCCACATTAAACAAAAAGGATTACTTGCAAACACATACATTTATTTTATATACCTACTTAACTCGTATCCATGCAAACGTTCTCAAGTGAAAGTCATTGGAAAAATCTATCAAGTAGTTGTAAATGTATGGGCATTGAAACCAGAAACCAGGCATTTTCCACATATCAGTAACAGGTGTCTACTGTAATATGATAATCCATCAATCATCAAAGTATCAATCACGAATTCTACTGCCAGGTTTTAGAGTGTCTGAGCGAGGACATATGGCGAAAGAGACCATGTGAATTTTGAAACTTATAGGTGCACTACATAGTATGTTTAACTATTGCTACCTCAAAGTGCCTGGCAGCAAGGGAACATTTTCTCCCCAAAGTTTATGTGCTGGAAGCCAAAAAAGGTCAAGTGTAAGAATTTAAGAGGTGCTAGAACACGTAGTGCATCACAGTTTGTTGCACATGGAACTTCATAGCTGCAAGCTGGTCAGTGTGCCCATGTGCCATGTGGGAATGTGAGCATCAGAATTGGATGACAACACAATGAAAGAAGGTGGCCTGGTCTAAAGGATCAGACATGTCATCTGGGGAAGACATACAACCAATAAGCACTATGGAAAGAAGTCAAACAGGCATAGGCAGTGTGATGCTTTGGGCAATGTTCTGCAGGGAAAGTTCTCAATATTAGGCAGGTGGTGATAATGCTTTATTGTTATGAATATAATTTAGTGTAGTTTGTTATTTTAACAAGAATCAATGCTTTGTTAATGTCATTTAATGTTTGTTAAAGGAGTGTTGTTAAAAAACAAATTTTAAGTATTATCATGTTAAGTTTTAAAATTTGCATAATTATTCAAATTGCTATTCAGTGTCCTTTCATACTTATAAGGCCTTCCTAAAAGCTACATTTCACGCAATTTTAACTGCACACTGATGATTTTTGAAGATGAATGCTTAGGAAAAAGAAAGCTGTGAGGAAAGGGAGTGTGCGTGGTGGCTTTAATGTTTCTGAATTTTCTATTGAGGAAGGGGTTTAAAAATGATAATTGCATATTTCCTTAAGCAAGATTAAAAACGATTCTTATAATTATAGGTTATTAAAGAGCCATGGCGGCTTGTCACTTTTTCTACACAATTTCCGATTTAGATGATCATTTCCATTGGGTGCTAAATGTCTTTGCATTTTTTTTCAATTCTAAATTTCTACTTGGTTTAGCATGGTTTTTTGCTAAGAATAGCAGTGTGTTCACCTGTCAGCATGAGCATATTTTCACTATATTTTCACTGCGGTCGCAACAGCACAAAAGCAGACATCTAGTGCATACTGTTAGGACAGGATATATAATATATATTTATATGCATTATTATTTTCCAGGCTCAAAATAATTTGAATGTGAATGTAAATTGTGTTGAAGCATTGGTTGGGGCCATCATTTTAGTTATAGCTTTTCGCTAAAAGTCTGTTATAAATAAATAAATTAGGTGAACAAGGTACACCCCCAAGCGGCAATGTGAGAATGACAGGAATGACTTTTTGGTTGGTAGTGTGATTGCAGGCTTAGCTCAGACAAAGTTCAGTAAATGTCATCAGGTTTCATCACTTTGGTGACAGTTAATTTGTGTGATGAGGAGAAGGTCAGGTGTTTCATCAGGGTTGTTCTTGAACAGCAGCAGGAACAGAGAGTTCTAGAAGTCAAGGGCCTCTTTGGTCCCGTTTCATTTTCTTATCTTTCAGACAGTTTTTTTCCCCCCTAACCACAATGGCTGTAATTTATTTCTTCTACTCTGTCCATTCCCTGTCACTCCCTGTGTGGTATGTAAAACCCATTGAATGGCCTCTATGCTAATGACCTAGTAACACATCTGTGCCTATTTCTAGATATCAAGGTATGCTTATACCTTTAGTATAAGTATTTATATTCATTTATTTAGTCACTATTGGTATTATATCTAACAGTTAATATTCAGTTTTTGTGTGATATTTTTGCAGCATATTGTTTAAATATGCAAAAAATATTTACATTAAATATGTGAAGACATTTCCCACATCGGTTTTATCATTTGGTAGGAAAATTGGGGTTAATTAGAGTAAATGTGGGAAAACACTCACCACAATGGAAAAAAAATGACTGAAAGGTGTTGGTTACCAGACCATCACACCCACAGATGCTTTTTAGTCCCATTACTGTTAAAATAAGCTCTTCTTTTAGGAGGAATTTCTAATTTTAAAAAAATGATAATAATTTTATATATATATATATATATATATATATATGTGTGTGTGTGTGTGTAAGTGTGTGTGTGTGTGTGTGTGTGTGTGTGTGTGTGTAGACTTGTGTACAACACTTTACAATAATAATTACACCCTTTCAACATTGGGAAAAGCAATGAAATCAAGACTAGTGTATTGTGTCACCTGAAAAGCATAGATGTCACATGATGATCACTATATGGAATATGATGTATTTTATGTCTGAAACAATGTTTTCTGTTATCACTTACATTATTGCAGTTATATACAGTTGATTAATACATGCTTCTTATGTTATGGCATTCTCTTTCTTATTATATTTTTTTATTCCTTATCCTGTATACTTATGAACCTATAGAATGTTACAAAATGGATTATCGCAAATACCACTTTTCTTTTGCACAAATGAATCAGCTGTTATGTACATGGTAAGTTAAAGCAACAAGACTAACTGCTCTCTGTGCTAACCAGCTGTGACTTTTGCCCAATTGCTGACTAAATGAATGTTAGCAGAGGACTGAAAAACAAAATTTTTGATACCATTACTTTTAATGCTATTATAAAAGCAGGGCATTAAATCTAATGAAAATCTTCAATCACAGCAAAAAGATAAATATACTCAAAGCTGTATTGTTAACCCAATGCTTATAAATACTATGTGAAGTTAAGTTAAGCTTTTATCCATCACATAAACAGTACTGCAGAGTGAAATTCTTTCTTTCCATATTCCAGCATAGGTGAGGTCAGAGCGCAGGGTCAGCCATGATACGGCACCCCTGGAGCAGACAGGGTTATGGGCCAATATTTTATGAAATTTGTTACATCAGTATGTGCTTGGCCAAGTTTTTAGGTCTTAGATTGGATTCCAAATGTTCCCAGAAGAACAGAAATTGGTTTGAACTGGTGGGAACAGTGTTGGTTAAGCTCCTAGCAAGGATAAATAGACAAAAAAAGTGTACATCTGTGGAAGAGCACTCTGTGGGAGCTTTTTGAAGTCTTTAATTAGAGGAGAGGAGACGAAAGCCAATTACAAGACCATCCTTTTATACATACACAGATAATTGGGTGGCTATAATTGATAGCTAGGGCATCAGAGAACCCACCCACTCATCTGAAAGCAAGGATTTAGCTCTTATTCCTCTTGTTTCTGTGACTTGCGGGATTTCACACCCTTGTAAGTCTTCATCACACATATTAACACATCAGGTCCCTGCTTACAGCCACATAACATTCACAGAATCAGAGAGCTAAAAATATCAGGCTTTAAAAGGAGCTAATGAATATATTTGCTTTGTTTGTCTAACAGCAAAGTTTCTGGGGAACCAACTGCTAAGTTACGGCCAGCACCTTACCTTGTCGTTCACGGCTGAATCAAGTGAGCTGTTGCCCAGGATTGTGACTGTGGATCTCAAAGGATCTGGACTGTCAGTTAGTGCTAATGTGTTTGCGAAGCAATATGTGGACAATGTGCCTAGCCAAGCCCCCCGTAACATCTTCACCCTCAGGTATGTGTTTTGGTGTTTATAAAATGTATAAGTTTTGAACTTCACTTATCAAATGGAATATAAATTATTTTTGTCATAAAATAATTTGTAAAAAACATTAGAATAAATATGGTATTCGTGAAAATGCTGCTAGTATATAAGGTAATTATATTATATTATTTATACTTTCAAGAAAAAAAAACTTGCTTATGCAAGTTAAACACATGAACAAAATTAAAATAACTATTTTCTGTGGGGTTTTTTTTTTTTTTCTTTTTTTAAAATAATCATTTGACTCAGCTGGTAAATTACAATACACTTGCACACTTAGCTATTAATAAACTTTGACTTAAACACGTCAGGATTATAATGTGACATGCTCTCCTGATTTTTAAACACAGTATTAAGGAGGGTACATCAGTAATTGCCATCCATCTACTTGAAAAAGAAGAAAAAATAAAAATAAATTGTACATTTAGTGGAATTTTTTTGCCTGGTTTTGCCTTTGAAAACATTACACAAAACATGGATTTCTGGGCATTTTTTGTTTTCGTGACAGGGGCAAAATTGTGATGGCTAAATGACTGAGCCAAAGCAATTCCAATACTGCAGCTCTCATGGCATGTTATCGGTCTGCAGTGTACAGAAATGTGGTCCAAGGAAGGTCATGAGTGGTCTAGGCTCACTGATGTACACTGATGTACACTCTGAGTAGTCCTATTCAGTTAATGCTGGTTCTAATAGGTGCCAGTCAGAACACACAGTGCATTACAGATTGCTGCAGCCATGCCCATGCTGTGTGATTGGTAATTTCCTCAAAATTTAAATTCAAACTAAAACTCAAACTGGAGGGATCGATGAATAGATGGATAAATACATACAATAGATATATACATACATACTGTAGATTCATTCATACATACATACTGTAGATACATGCAAACATAGATACATACACACATGCATAGATAGATAGATACAGTACATACATATACTTAGATAAATACTTTGTTTATCCCAGAGAAAAATTTTATGAAAACATGAGTACAGGAAGTAAGCACTACATTAGAAAGGAAAAAAAAAATTATGAGTATGACAGACACTCATTGGTACGTCTGTACCACTTTATCCTGTATTTAGGGTTGCGGGGGGCCTGGAGCCTATCCCGGGAGACTTAGGGCACGAGGCGGGGTTCACTCTGGACAGGTTGCCAATCCATGGCAGAGCACACACGTACACACTCATACAGTACACACTACGGGCAATTAGGGAACGCCAATTAGACTAATCTTCATGTCTTTGGACTGTGGGAGGAAACCGGAGTACCCGGAGGAAACCCACCAAGCACGGGGAAAATATGCAAACTCCATGCACACAGAGACGGGACTCGAGTCTGGCCGGGAATCGAACCCTGGAGGTGTCGGCGACAGTGGAGGTGCAACCACTACAACCACTACACCACCGGGCCGCCATATGACAAACAAAAAAAAATCAAGTGGACTGTTATGCTATGAAGGTTATTGTGCTGACTGACCATTTTTATCTAATGAGTAAACATTTGTGTTCAGATGGAAATGGTCTGCTCCTAGCCACAAGGCATGACGTAAACTGTTTTACACCTGACTTTTCAGTCTGGAAGAGAGCAGACTTCCAGAATCATTTTTGGAGAATTCCTAATGTGAAAAATAAACAATTTTGGACAAGTCTTGGGATTTATACTAGTTATCTGCTATGACAAATCTGTTTATAAGCAGGGTGTGGATTTTATGATTGTGCAACCAAGCATTCACAGTTCCACATCTGTGACTGTGAGAACACATGCGTCATTGACAGTATTGTTCCCTGACACAGGAAATGTGTTATTAGGGCTAATTTTAATGGGGTGCTGAAAATGAGCAAGATGAGACAGATGAGGGCAGGTGAGAAAAAAAAAAAATGAAGTAGGCAAAAAATGAAAATAAATAAATAAATAAATAAATAAATAAATAAATAAATAAAAATTGTGGGTGCTATGATGTGGGTCACTTAAGCAGGGACAAATAAGCAGGAAGCAGGGCGTGTCAAAATACAGCATGAATCCCAAATGCTAAAGATATGTAAAATATATCAATGTAGAAGGCCACCCAACAACACCCCGATGTGGGCATACTTTGGTTTTAGGAAAACTAATATAAGTAAATCACCACTGAAGGAAATTCTAGTGAATGGTGGGATTGATTTTAAGAAAACAGTGAGTACAAGTGGTTAAACTGAATATTAATTAATTAGTTTACCAGAAGAATGAGAATAGTTACCAACTCCCATCAGTAAAGCTAAGTAATTATAAACAAAGCTCTTTGGTCAATATTAAGATCAGGAGCTGATTCCATAAATAAATTTTAACAGGAGGAAAACAGTATGAGGACAGATGGCTGTGTTTGTCAGGCTAAACACAGCAAGAAGCAAACAATTTTGCGGGATTATAGAGGCAATCCTATCCTAGCCTGTCTTTGGTTTGTTGACTGATTGATTTAGCTGGCTTCTTCTTAGCTCCTGTTAAGTTTGTCTTTTTATGTGCTTTTTTATTTTTGTTAGATTTTTTTTTTTTTTTTTTTTTTTTGCAAAGTCATATTGTGTAAAT
>JAOTRS010134503.1:0-13292 GCA_028565755.1 Dinotopterus cunningtoni | reverse complement strand
ACAAAAAAAAAAAAAACAAACACACCAAAAGCAGGGGAGGGGGGGGGGGGGGGGGGGGGGGGGGGAGCGTTGAGATTGGGTTACACATCATATTTATTTTTATTTTGTTAGGCAATTCATCTATTGCCACGCTGACTCCAAAATAGCATTTTTATTTATTATTTTATTTATGTTTGCATTTGAGATGGTGGTACACTGTAAACTATTCAAAAAATGAAAAGGCAGAAAGGCATCCTGTGTAGTAGAAGCAAATTATCTGTAGAACTGTTAAAAAAAAAAAAAAAGAATCAGGATATCTATAAAATTGTGACGCCTACAGAATGCATCGGCACCTAGGTATTATCATAATATCTTATCTGGTTGTCCCTGGTGATTCCTGTGTCTACTAATTACTTCCTTATGCAGACATAAGAAAAAGGCATCTCTCATTTATTCGCATTACACCATTAACGTCTCTTGTTTAAACATGCAAAATAATTATCAAGTATCATATTTTTACTTGTAATTTCTTACAAAATAAAAAATAAAATATTAAAATCAGGCAGTATGAGCACATTCTTTAATGTTTTTGCCCCTTCTGGGTAGGGATGGGAACCATAAGGCCACCTGATAAAATATTATCATGATATTTAGGTAGTAATTCAATTTGACTCTGGAAGTATAGTAAGTCCCCAACTTACAAGCGAGTTCCTTTCCAGGTTCACTTTGACATAATTCGGATTTGTTTGTAAGTCAGACAAATTGAATCTTATACACCTTTGACACAAATATTCAATGTAAAGCATAAAAAAAAAACCCAAATACATAGGTTCGGTTTTGGTGAGACTGCGCCTCCAAATCGGGAGGGAATCCCGGTGACGTAGCGGGGTCAGCTAACCTTGTTTAAAGGGAACCCGGAAAACTGTGGTGGGGAGGACAACGCTAAATTGTGTTTACTGCATGCTTGAACATATTCCACTTTGTCTCAGAGCTGTACTAGACTGTGAAATTACGATTATTCACCATTATGACAGCTTTACAGGACAGCCATTTTCTATCCAGACCGATTTATTGAAACTGGTGAAGGCTGACTCAATTCTCCCGCATCCCCCCATGAATTTTATACATTCACTTACACACTGAAACTATTGTATATAATTGTAAATATTGGTATTTGTTGCACTGCAGTGTCTATTTTTGGTACAATACATGTGGGCTACTTCCGCGATTTGTTCGCACCTATGATGTGTCTGTTCGTAGACCATGGTCAGTTCATATCTGTGGAAATTCATAACTCAAATGTTTGTAAGTCAGGACTTACTGTATTGAGATTTTTTTTTATAAAGATTTTTTAAAAAAGTACAAATTAAAGCTTAATTTTATCTAAAATACTTGGAATCTTGTTTAAACTTGTGCCCGGTGTTCACTGTAAGCCACTATCAAAAGGCTGGTCGTATTACCAGTGGACCATTCAGCATGACACCTCTTGCATACAGAATGGCTCATATTCAACACCCCTTTACCACTTAAATTCTATGTTCTGCCATATGTTCGATTTAAACTGTGAAAGATCAGCCTGTACCTCTGGTGTATCAACTACCGTAATTGTATTGCACAATTTTAACAGGCGTAGCAAATAATTCTCTCCTACCACATGTGATACTGTGCTGCCTGCTGATTTATAAACAGTTTAAAACAATACACTTGTAGGGTTATCGAGGAACAGTGATTACTAATGCATGCAAACACATATAACTTTAAAAGAAGTGGATTTTTTAATCAGTGGGTCATACATAAATCACCGAACACAGAAATCCCCCCCCCAATCTCTCCTTCTGGGAGTAACCAGACTCCAAAAGGATACAATTTTAGTATTAATTATGATCCATGCAAAGGGGAAACATTTCAATTCAAGAAACTGTGTATTTTTTTAACTAAATACATAGTAAAAAAATAATGGTGGGTTTTTCGCAAAAGGCGTTTTTTCATGAAGAATTTTCACATTAGGATGATTTGTACCATACACAGGAATGATTGCTCCCCCTCCCCCCGCTGGCCAATGTTCACGTTATTTTTGCTCTCCGTGCTCGGATACACTTGCGTATTTACAGTCTCCGATACAGCAGGTGGCAGTACGCACCTGCTTGGTTTGTGAGCCGCCAAACTCTGGTTGTGCTACACCAGAGTAGCAGAGAACGAGGACGTTAACCTTCGCGCTATGCCTAATATTATTGATATTATTGATAATGAACCAGATATTGTGGTCAAGTGTTCATGGAAACAATCCATGGGCCCCAAAGTAAAAACGCCCTTAGCGTACCATCCAATCATCTTACTTACTGCTTTACTACAAGTCAGAATAGCACACAAGGAACAAGGCGGATCTTCCTGTTACACAGGAACGCATTAGGATACGATGTGCAAACAGAGCCAGGCTAACAAATAAAGCGTTTTTACGCCTCAGACCTCAAGGAGAAAGAAAACCGCACTTTAAACGCTGACAAATATTTATCCAAGCTGAGGTTCAATTAAAGTGAAACTATTCATTCAGGAAAAGGCATCTTGCTAATCAAACACTTTAACAAACACGTCCATTTACAGTGAGGAACACTAACAGCACTTAGGCACACAGTGGAGACTCTGAGGGCGAAGAAGAAAAAATGCAGAGTGAACAATTCCCATCTCTCTCTCGCATACATACAGAGCTTTGTTCTTAAGCTGTGTTTACACACGAGTCTGTGTATCCAGGGAAGCTCTTTGGCACATGTGTAGTCAGGACAGGATCTCAGAGCCCCTTAGAAACATCAGAGCTTGGGGATTTCATGACTGCAGTGAGAATGTCAACACCAGGCCCAGGTGTGTAATGCAGGATAGGCACTACTGGGTTAAAGGGCATTTCAAAATGACCTAATGAATGAATACATACCATCTTACTACCATAGCGCACAGGCAGTCATGGGTAATAACAGTAAAAAACGGCACTTAAAACATATTAAGACTAGTGTGTCTTAGTGTTTTATGAGGGGTTTTTTGGCTAATAGTGCTGTGACGATATTTTAACCAAAGTACTACTATAAATTTATATGAACCTTTTATCAAATTTTATACTATTATATGACAGACCTGTTAAATTATCAAATTTGATGAGTCAGTAGGTGCAGATTCATTTTCTACAGAAGACTACAAATCTTTAAGACAGTGGATTTCACAGTTATGGAGTAGCATGGTGAAGACAAAACATCGTTCCACAACAATAAATCCAACTATTAATAAATAGGGATAGAAATCAACAGATATTATTACGATGCCCAGGTGCCGATTCGATTTGTATTGCGATTCTGTCAGATTGACATTTTTATAAATATGCCGAATCGATATTAATCTTTTTTCAGACTTAGTTACAATTCTAAGCTTACTTAGCAAATAACACAGGACGCTGTGCCAAGTGAATAGTTTAAAGTGCACCATCTGCAGAATCATAGAGGAATTGCAACATTTTACCACTTGCAAAAACATATATAAAACAAAAATTTTGGAGCGAGTTTGGCGATACATGAATTGCCACACAAAGGAATGGCGATACATCACTGAATTGATTTTTCCCCATTTCAAAAACAACATAAAAATTTAAACAGCCGGCAAACTGCTGTTGTGTAAAAAATAAAACATTTCAAGAGGTGCTGGCATTAAACAAATAATCATTTTTTTTGTCTGTTTCGCATTATACCAAGACACCGTTGATTGTCTTCCGAAAACAGCACTCGCTGATCCTTACACAACTGCTTAGATATGATAAAATTGAAATGTTTATAACATATATAATTGAGATGTTAACCTGCATTACAATGAAACTAAACAGGCAACAAAACGAAGCCTGTTTTTTATTTATTCATTTATTTATTTGAGTGATTAACAATTAAGTTAATAGAAATCAAAATCGTAGTACGACTCCATGTCAATTATCTACTTC
This sequence comes from Dinotopterus cunningtoni, assembly GCA_028565755.1. Taxonomy (NCBI): domain Eukaryota; kingdom Metazoa; phylum Chordata; class Actinopteri; order Siluriformes; family Clariidae; genus Dinotopterus; species Dinotopterus cunningtoni. The sequence goes on along the minus strand of JAOTRS010134503.1, from coordinate 9,343 downwards.
AACAAAGGTGACATATAGATAGACAGTAGTCCATGTGGAATACTGTCTGAAGTATACTGAACATGACCTCATGTCCAATCAACAACATCAGTGCATTGTTCGTTTTTAAACTAGTGGTGTGTATTTGTGTGTGTTTTTTTTGGTGACCAGGAAAAGCTAATTTGCTGCTTTTTGAATATCAATATTAATAGTTAATATAAATGCTTGAAGGCATCATGCTGAATGAGAAAACTTAAAGAAACAAGATCACAGATGGTGGCCATGCTGTGAGGGAAGGCAGAAATGAATAAACCACTCAAAACCCCTCCAACTACTCATTGCAGCATTGCCTTAAATCTGGCAAATTATGACAAACGTCTCTGTAGCAGATTTAACGCAGAATAAACATCAGAATAGCACCAGATGCACAGCTGCCGATGTACACGGGACGATGTCTTTTGGCACACTGACTTATGAAGGTCGGTGCTCCCTGTGACTGTGCATGCGGCCTTGTGCTGCCATCTGTTGGCGTGTTGCAAAACTTTTTTATAGGTTGTTAAAAATCACTGTTGTATCGTATCCTCTTTATAAACAGCTTCACTTTAGTACTGGATGTAATCCCAACTGAAAAAAAAAAATCACTTGAAAAATCCGTGACTCTGCTCTTATAAACAACATTCACCTCTTCCTGCTCAGTGTGTGTTCTTTTGGCAGCACTCAAAGTAAGCCCTGGGTCATCTGCCTTATATACTGACAATTCTTAACAGATATTTTGTTAGCTCCCACATTTCGTGCTGAAAAGTATGTGCACAGATTTGTGCGTAAAGCGCTCTTGTCAAAATCGCTAGCTGACTCTTGCCCAACTCCCACTCACCACTTCAGTTATATGTGTGTAATATGACAGTTATTAACCGGGCAAGGTAAATATCGGATATGAGATCTCTCAGGCACCCATGACTGGCTATCGCTGTGATTGAAAAGGAAGAGAGAGTAATCCACTGCTGTCATCTAGAAAGCTTTGCTCTCTTGGCTTCCTGACCACAGATGACTGTGGCATCGCCGAGATTCCTCAAGACCCTTTTCACTTGGCGGCCCTGTCGAGACAATTTCAAGCACTAGCTTAAATGATTTATAAAAAAAACTCAGACATCTTCCTCTTCAACTGCATTCGGTGCAATTAAACCATCAGTAATACAGTCATTCAAGTGGAAAAGAGCTGGTGGAGCCTGAGCATATCCTAAATAGGTCAGAGTGAACCCCAGGGCATAAAACAGAGCACAGAATTTGTGCTTTCAGTTGTTTAAAACACCAATGTCAGAGGAGGAAGAGTAAAAGAAAGAGAAAACCACTTCTGATCAACATGAGAATATAAAATTACTCAAACTGATACAAGAGATCATTTCAACTGTCTTTTTTTTTTAGGAATAAAAAATCCCCTTCTCTTTTATCCCAACTTGGTTGAATATACTCCACAGCATTAATTTACAATGACGGTGCGCCTACGCTTGTTACCAGAGAAACGCCGTGTTGTTATAGTAACCCATAGTTTTGCTCCGAATTCTGTCCGTGACTCACAGAAAAAAAAATAAAATAGCTGACCATAATGACTGACACTTATTTGATGCTGTATGCCTACAAACAAAAGAGCAAATGCTAAAACAAGATAAAAAGACAAAAGATGTCCTGCCCCTAAACATAAGAGATTGATGCCTGAAATCTTTTTGCCTGAAATCTCGTTGCAGAGTGATGATCACTTTTGTCAGAAGGCTGCTGAATCAGCGCTAACTGGCATTGTGTCCCGGGGGTCTAACTGACATCTGTCACAGCTACTGTGGCAATTTTATGCCAGTTTGTCATGGGAGCCATGCTGCTATTACAGTATTAATAAAACCGGTGTGGATCGTAGTGTAGGAAGAGTGAAAAGGAGGGAGGGAGAAAGACTAGAAAGCATTTGCATGCTTGCATTTCATTTTCCAGGCACATCTGGAAGCGTGTGTGTGTGTGTGTGTGTGTGTCAACCAAAGCTAGTGAGGTGTCAAGTGAATTACAGGGCCTTTTTGGCACATGGAGATCCATTTATGGATCCTAAAGCCTTATAAACAACAAATGAAAGGCAAAAAATAATAATCATTTACATAAATAATTGGACTATAAAGATTTTTTTCTACCACCAATTTTATATTTTTTATTAGAATTTAGGATCAATTTCTGGAACATTCCTTTTCACTCCTGAAACATGGTTTACATTTCTCAAACATGTTACTTTAATGCTTAAGACATTCAGAAAGTTTTTTAAGTGTTGAATCTGACTCAATTAATCTTACAATAAATCTAAACAGTTCACCATAATTTCATGAACTGAATCCCATGTTTAAAAGTCTGCTCTGAATCAAAACTCTATTTCATTAAAATAACCAATGGATGTGTTTGAAATTGGAGGCTCGGATGTTGTAAATGACTAGAGTCAATCTTTGTATGAACTCGTTCAAACGCAAAGCAAGAAACAGAAGAGAAACAAAGCTGCTCGTTTATCCCCTAACTTTTCATTCAACACGAACGCTTGTTTATCTGAATAGCAGCCATGGATGTGAGGTCAAGAGGTCATGTGGATTCGGCTCATTAAAATGTCATCCAACCACACGAAAAATGGCAACTATTTATGCTGCCTAAGGGCAGGCCCAGAAAGATATGCGAGATGCATACAATGTGAGAGCTGTTACACGTGTGAGAGAACACACAAGTCTTGGGCATGATATACAGGACTATATCAATCTACTAAAGTATAAACTGCCCAAACAAGCTGTTTGATTCACAACCACAAATGAGCCATTATCAAGAATCATTCAATTAAATCAGCACTTATGATGATTCGAAACCACAGCGTTGAAAGGAGACAAAGAATACATTGATATAGAAAGAGTTTCTATTGTTGGTGTAACATCCTATTTTTCTGTGAATGTGTCAGTCTCACCAAAGCAAAATATAGGCTACTCATTTTAGAATATTGAAATAATTGCCACTGTACCAGCGTGAGTCATAACCTCCTGCAAATCTTATTTAATCCTTAGGGACTGACAACACAGATCTTGCACAAGTCTTTTTTTGAGGCCTTGTGAACACAGTCAGAGACAAACCAATCCAATATTGGTAACAATGTTGATACTTGCTTGAAACCCTAACTTGGTTTTGAACCATTTGTAATCTCGTCTACTGACTATGTCATGACATCTTTCAACTTTTGCATAAAATCTGGATTTAAGCTCGTTTTAAGCTGGTTTTACTGTTGTGGATGGAAATGGCCCTCGAGAAAAAACGTTTAAGTTGGGAGTTGAGATCGGCATGACGTGACATGCTCGTCGCATTGCTGCCACTCAAAGACAGCCGATGCCAAAATGTCTGACTTTTTATTAAAATCTCAGCGTCAGCACTGCTATGACACTAATCTTAAAACCACCAATTAAGAGGATTATGTTAAAAGAAAAAAACAGCTATGAATATGACAATATCAAATCCTGTCTTAATCTAAGCATGCTTATAGCCAGGTGGAAAACCCTTATTATTTCAGTCTTGCTTTGTAGAATATTTCTGTTTATGACGCTCTCTTTTTGTCCTAATGCAAGAGGAATTAAATAATTTTCATTAATCACAAAGGATCGTTGTTCTGTAATCGACTATGAAGCAAAAGTTTAGGCGCACAGTGTGCTAATATTTTATTCACATCAACGCTTACTACCATGTACCACATTCACTTTATGTACATCTGTTACATACTCAGATTCCCGCCCCTGATCTTTGTTTATTAAATGTTGAGCACTTAAGGTACTTTGTTTATAACAAATATAAAGTGTTTTATGTTGGTCTGTACTTTGAGAGCCACAAACATCTGTAAACAAATTCCTTGTGTGTGTCAACATACTTGGCAAATGAAACCCAATTCTGATTCTGATCATCTTGTACAGTGTGAGAATTAATTAATTAAGACATGTTAAATGGCGAACAAACAAACAAATAAAACTTATAGGTAACATATTAATGAAATCTGAAAATGCATCTAGCATTAATATAGAAGCATGAACTTATATATCTGCAAATGCGCATGCGCAGATCCGAAGTTATCCATCAGAACAGTATACTACTCTACTAAGCAGTATTCTAAATATAACACTACACATTGTAACTATAGTTACAGTAACCACGGTGACCTGCTATTCGGTCCTCGCGTACTGTATAGTACGCTAGTATTAAACTTAGTATAGTGTGCGCGTGAATCCAGTGAGTGTACCACACAGCATAACGGTACCTAGTCTAAACCCAGAACCTTGTTTATTCACTAAGCTACCCAACAAGACACAAATTATCCACATTTGCTGAAAAATTCAAATATCAAAATTATCTTTAAAACAACACACGAGCTTGCCCAACAAACCGGAAACATTTAAGCAAGCGGAGCTTTACGGTTAGACCAAAACAAGCCACAACACGCTGCTACTACTCGCTAACCTAACGCGACTCACACACCCAAGAGGGCACACCTCCGATACACTGCGCTTTAGGTACAGTAAATATCGACATTACCGGAAACTCGGTGTCCTTTCCCCCGCTCCCCCGGTTACACTGCCACGGCCAGCGGTGCGGTTTAGATCAACTGAATCCCCCTCATCATCCGCGCTCGAGCGCTGCGTAGTGGGCGGGAATACGCGCGATTTAACGTAGTGACGTGACGCAGATACTTCAGCCAATCACAGCGTGCTAATTCAACGTCAGACGTGTCGCAGGAAAAGAATGCGGAAGCGCGAATTTCCCAAGGCGTACGCGCGCGTGTGCAGGGTTAAACTTGCGTGTTGGATTTTAAGAAGAGAACAGAGCGTCGGCTTATTATTTAACCACAAAAATATGCCTCAATGTGGTCTTTACAACTTTGTGTTCACTCGCCACGATTCCCAGAATATTAAGAACAGACGATGCATGTACCAGCTGTCCCTCAACAACTAGGGTGACCACTGGTATGACTCCCAAAAGGAGGACAATTATGTACAAAAATGATGACAAAGGGTTAAATAAAATATGAGGACACATTCGAAACCAAAAAGAACTAAGTGAAAGGTTGTGTGGGGATAAGACAATAACATTATTCTAGAACCCAGTGTTCATTTATTCGCAGTGATTGCCAGTTTACCTGGTAGACAGCCGATATATAGATTTGTTTAAGATCCTAAATTTAATGACCATTATTACTATTTTAAAGAGGCTATTTACATGGATAACTACTCACCAGAGATGTTCTACTTAATGTATTTCACACATTTTGTAGTTGCCTTCAAGATTGTCTTAATGTCACGAAACATTCCTCTAAAAGTTTGATGCAGATTTGGACCTCTGCTTTGACTGAGTTTACCTCTGGATGGTTGCTTTCATTTTGCCATGTGGATTAAATAATGAACACTGGCAACTTGCGCAATTGCATTCATTCATGTAGGCAAAGAAAAAAGGGTGGAGTTTTGTGATGATTCGTGCAATGTGGTGGCAGAGGGTCAGAAATGAGGAAAAACAGGCAAAAACAAGGACACGCAACAGTTTTCAACAGACAGATGGAAACCCGACTGTCTGGACGAAACCCAGACGAATTGTCAGCGTAACCTCAAACCTGGTCCTGAATTACCCCTTGTCCTGCACATTACCTCTGGTCTCTTTGATCTCAACACACCTGATTTAACCTGACAAGCTAATAAACAGTCCTTTCCTGAACTCTAACGTGTGTTAGAACGAAGAAATAAACAGAATGTGCAAAACATAGTGTACTCAAGGAACAGAACCTTTAGGAATTCTGTATGTCAGTATTTCTGGATCTGGTTGCCAATATCAAGCATCCAATTCTAAATCCAACCCAACCCCAAAACGCAAACCCTTAAACCCTAGACGCTGCTTTAAAAAATGAGATCATGACAATCCTTGCCAATTATATTACACTCACTCTTACTCATCTTCTATACCGCTTTATCCTGCATTCAGGGTCACGGGGACCTGGAGCCTATCCCAGGAGGTTTAGGGCATGAGGCAGGATACACCATGGACAGGGTGCCAATCCATCGCAGGGCACACACACAGACACACAAACACTCACACACTCATTCACACACTATGGGCAATTTTAGGAACGCCAATTAGCTTAACCTGCATATCTTTGGACTGTGGGAGGAAACCGGAGTACCCGGAGGAAACCCACCAAGCACGGGGAAAACATGCAAACTCCATGCACACAGAGGAATCGAACCCGAACCCGGACCTTGTAGGTGCAAGGCGACAGTGCTAACCAGTACACCACCGTGCCGCCAATTATATTACAATGAAATTTAATAAAGCTGTGTTAAAAAAAAAAGAAGGCGGAGGCTTAGTGGTTAGCACTCTCGCCTTGCACCTCCAGGGTCAAGGGTTTGATTCCCGCCTTGGGTCTGTGTGCATGGAGTTTGCATGTGCTCCCGGTGCTTGTTGGGTTTCCTCTCACAGTCCAAAGACATGCAGATTAGGCTACATGGTGTTCCCAAACTGCCTGTAGTGAAAAAATCTGTGTGTGTGCTCTGCAATGCACTCTGTACCCCACCTTGTGCTTAAAGTATCCTGAGATAGGCTCCAGGCCCCCTGTGTCCCTGTACAGGATAAGCGGCATAGAAAATGAATGAATGAATGAATGAATGAATGAATGAATGTTTAGAAAAGAAGCTGTTCTCATGAATAACTCTTTCACCATTAGACTGTATTATTAAACATAGTCACTCTTATTTAATCCACACTAATCCTAAAAATCACACACCAGACAGAGAAGGAAAAAAATTCTGTCAATACTAATCACCATTGTATGAAAAGGATTAGGGCTACTATAAAATATTTTTTAATGTTGGCCCTAATCCTCTTTTGTACTATTGCAAGGTTCTATGAACCCATCTTATTCAACCACTTTTCCTCCAATCAATCTAATTTTTAATTGCCCTTGAGAGCATAATACTATATCCCTAAATGCTCTTACTTATTTATTCAATTTATTTACACAAATGTCTCCAACGTCTCCATTTTCTTTGCCAGGGCAAACACTGTATTTCTCTAGTAAGAGACCAGATTTGTGGCATTCAATAACTCTGAACATGCTTTGTGAGTCAGTTACAATTACACACTCAAACACAATGCTGAACACAGATCCAAGTTTAGGTTTGGATGTCCTTAAGGTGCAAACTAAAATTAAAATGCTTAACTAAATGTGGACGTTTCTTTCACAAAGTGAAACACCCCTATCCCCTAAGCTTCTGAATGCACAGCTCAGCTGTTTTACAAGTTGAAGTTGTAACAGGCAACAAATGGACTTTTGGCCAGAGGGGTCATTACGCAAAGTTATAGGATCTGTTTTTAATCTACTGTGCCTTTTTTTAAAACAGCTTTGAAAGATCCAGCTTAATAATCCACATGTTCACTAACAACAGCCTATGAAACCTCACTATTATTGTGGAGGTAGAAATAGAGAAAGAGAAATGATGCCTGCCCTCCTTCCTACAGAGACTGCTATAATCAGGAATAGAACCATGAACCTCTTTTCTTTTTTTTTCTTTTAAGGCTATAGCTTTTCTGTACTCCGCCCTTCTCAGCAATTTGCTGGAGAACATGTTTTTGCATGTTTTTTCCAATTTCATTGATGGAGAAAAAGGTTAGTTAGAGGTTGATCCTGGGGCAAAAATAGTAACTAATATCTAATATCTAATTAATACATATGAATAATACTGTATCAGGACACATCCTTAGAATTCATAACATATCGCATCTTCCACTTCTGATATGCTGGACTTGAGGGCTCTACATGATCCACATGCTTACTGTACGTCCACTATACTTTTTATTTTTTATTAGTATTTTGTTTTTAATACAAGAAGACAGTCTGCTTTCATAAAGATGTGGTCTGCATTAATCATCTGAAAATTATACCACTGAGGGATTTTAAAAATATTTCCAAATTAGTAAGACGTGTACAGTAATGTGTAAAAGTCTTAGGTACAAACTTTCCTAAGGATTTTTTTCTTTCTTTCTTTCTTTCTTTATTTTAGGACTAATAATTTAGTTATTGAGAACAAACCTAATTTTTTAACATTAGTATTTCACCAAAACATTAAAAGAAAAATATCTGTATGCCAAAAAAGAAAGCAGCACATTTTATAAGTGACCACTTCCCAGACAAAAAAACAAGATGGAAGCTACCGGGTTTTGCGTGCAAAAAAAAGAAGCAGGTGCAACAGTTACGTTCCTTTTACAAGAAGAATTGTGGGTGGTTCTACAGGATGGTCAGTAAAACCACCATTTTTTTTTTTTAAGACATCCTTGCCTTACAGCATTTATTTGCCTTAGTCTGGAAACAATAATTTAAAGGCTTAATTATGTAATATTTTAACACAATAATATAATTTATGACCGAAGATCCACACTTATTTCGAGTGCTCCATTGACCGAAAATGAAGGCATGCTCCGGACCAGTAACTAGAAAGCATCCACTTGTGGGAATTCAGCAAATGAAAAAACAACCAAGTAACTATCCAAAAAAAAAAATTAAAAATCACATTCGCTGCACATTAAGCCACTGAATCATCACCTCAGAATGCAAAAAAAAGAGGAAAAACCTCTGCTTGTTCATCAGCAGCATGACTAAGAGCAGACATCAGCTGATCTCTCTTCTCCAAACTAATTTAGTTTTCATCTATTTTCAAATGGCCTGTTTTTATAGTTTCATCCTTCACAGAGACACTATTGGACCTTCACCTTGGCCACAATTATATGCTTATATCAAAGATCATGTCACTGATATGAGCAGAGTGTGAATTTACTGTACATGCACGTGACAGATGTGTCAATGGGGATTGACTCATCTTTTTTCTTTTTTAGTTGAACTAGCTTGATCAGGTTTAGATTACGTTTCCCGTAACAGCTCTGAGACATCTGGTAAAAGCGACTTGAAAGTCTAAAGGTCGTTCTCGTTGCCATACTCACAGTGCCACACGTTAACTGTGTGCGCTTAATAAGATATGATGAGACAGCAAGTGCTGAGTGCTTGTTCAGACCAGTCAGTGATTACCTCATCACAGGGTCAGCACTTTCATTACATCATAAGACACGCTGAATGTCTTAGGAAAAGCATCAGCACTTTCATTCGATCATAAGATGTACAATTCTGTAGTTTTTTTTTTTAATTTTTTTACCACAAAGGTTGCGAGTCTCCACACTTTTTCCATAGTTGACGCACAGTGAGTAGTTACAGTAAATATACAGTACAGTGTTGAAAGGTTTGAGGAACTGAAATGTACAAATGTACAATAGCTATTGTTAAAATCTGATG
>JAOTRS010134439.1:0-13296 GCA_028565755.1 Dinotopterus cunningtoni | reverse complement strand
CTTATAGAAAATAACAAAAATAATCCTAGATTTTTATTTAATACCGTAGCTAAATTAACTAGAAACAAGACCACTGCTGAAATCTCCACAACAACAACATGGTGAGGACTTCATAAACTTTTTCAATAACAAAAACGTAAATATTATGCAAAACACTCAGGCTTTGAAACCAGACAATTTAAGTGATACAGATGATAAAGTAACCACATCACATCAGAACCCAGAATACTTTACTCCTCTTGAAGAGAATAAACTAATTTCACTTATCTCTTCTTCAAAATCGTCAACCTATGAATTAGATCCTATACTGACATTTTTTCAAGCAGATAGTACCAGCAATAACAGAACCCCTGTTGAAAATAATTAACTATTCACTCAGCTGTTCCAAAAATCCTTTAAATTAGCAGTTATTGAGATGCTAATTAAAAAACCTGACCTTGACCCTTATCAGCTGTCAAATTATAGGCCGATATCAAACCTACCTTTTACCTCTAAGATTCTGGAAAAGGTAGTAGTGCAGCAACTATGTTTATATATACTGTACATAGGAATAGCCTAAACGAACTGAATCAGTCAGGATTTAGGCCCCATCACAGCACAGAGACAGCACTTGGTAAAGTATTAAATGACCTCCTATTGGCCTCTGATCAGGGTTGATCACTATACTTGTGTTACTCGACCTCAGTGCAGCTTTTGACATCATTGATAATAGTATTCTCCTTCACAAATTAGAAAATGTAGTAAGAATTAAGGGAACGGCCCTCTCCTGGCTCAGATCCTATTTGACTGATCGTTTTCAGTTCGTAGATCTAAATGGTGACACTTCTGCATGTTCTCAAGTGCAGTTTGTTGTTCCACAGGGTTCAGTTTTAGGCCCACTGCTTTTTTTCTCTTTACATGCTTTCTCTGGGCAACATTATTCGTAAGCATGGTATTAGTTTTCATTGCTATGTTGGTGACACACAATTATACGTCTCAGCAAAACCAGATGAGAAAAAACAGCTTATTAAAGATTAGCAATGTGTGCAGGACATAACAGATTGGATGTTAATTGACTTACTTCTGCTTAATCCTGATAAGACAGACGTTCTAGTCATATGACCACAAGCAGCTAGAGGCAAGCTTTTCGATCACACTGTAACTTTAAATGGCCTTTCTGTTCCATCCAGTGCAACAGTGAAAGACCTCGGTGTGATTATAGAATCCAGCCTTTCATTTGAAACTTATGTAGATAATATTACCAGGATAGCATTATTTCACCTCAGAAATATTGCCAAGATAAGGAATATATTGTCACTAAATGATGCAGAAAAACTAGTTCATGCTTTTATCACCTCTAGGTTGGATTATTGTAACGCCTTACTGTCTGGTTGTTCAACTAAGTGCATAAACAAGCTTCAGTTAGTCCAGAATGCAGCAGCGAGAGTCCTCACTTGTAACGACACGGGTCGCAGAACTACGCATAAACCGTTCAGAATGGGCAGATCCACAGGCTGCTACCACGCGGAGTTCTGAACAGGCAAAGGCGCGGCCATTTATACACGCAGTTGCCAGGCAACGTGCGGCTTGTTTCGGCTGATTGCCTGACGGCGGCGTTGCCTGGCAACTGCGTGTATAAATGGCGGCGCCTTTGTCTATATTAGGGTCCTGATACCATGGCACTTCGTACGATCATTTTGGTAGCATTGGTAAGGTATCAGGGCCAAAGACTAAGAAAAAGACAAAGCAAGAAAAAAGAAAGAAAGAAAGAAAGAAAGAAAAATAGCCTCTGCCTCCCTAAGACGCCAGCGAATAAGAGAGAGAGAGAGCGGTGTGCTGTCCTTTAAGCATATGCTTTTAGGCCAAGTATAAAGTGTACACAAGAAACAAACTCCCTCTCTATAAATGCTTGGTAAGGGCATGAGCCTCGAGAGGATATAGCTTTTGTTTTAGTTTTCAGAGCCCCATCCATACTTGCATAGATGGTGGAGCTCTGTTTATTTTGTGTTTTCATTTTTTTTTTTTTTTCCTTTTAAGTTTCTCAATTATTAATCCCACGCCATCTCCAAACAGAAAGGTCTTCCCATGCGTATTATAAGCATTCTCACAACTCCTATTTCACTGACCCCCTCTAAAGCTCTGCGTTAGGGCTCTTATTAATAATAACATCTTGTGGTGCGGCTCTCCATACCGCACCACATAACATCACTAGAACCAGAAGATACGAACACATCACCCATATATTATCCGCACTGCATTGGCTCCCTGTAAAGTTTCGCATCGATTTTAAAATATTACTATTGACGTATAAAGCATTAAATGGTCTCGCGTCGCAGTATCTGAGTGAACTGCTATTGTCTTACAATCCGCCACGGCTACTTCGATCAAAGGATGCAGGCTGCTTGTCAGTATAGCATATTATAAAAACTACAGCAGGGGGCAGAGCTTTTTCTTACAAAGCCCCAAAGTTATGGAATAGCCTTTTAATTATTGTTCGGGACTCAGACACACTCTCAGTGTTTAAGTCTAGGCTAAAAACCTAGTCATTTAGCCAAGCATTTTTGTAACTAGATTTGCCTTGGGTAAAGGAGCAGATCTGGGGGACTCATGGACGTAGAGTATTATGGTGAACTGGTATGTTTAGATGCTGTCTTCCCAACTCTCATTGATCACTCAGGTTTGTTGACGGTGAAGTGATTGGTCACTTTACATCTCAGGGAGTCCTCATGTCTGTGTTTCCTTTTGGCTCTCCCTTTTGTGTGGTGACTGGGGATGGTTCCACTTCTCCACAAAGATGTTCCTGGGCTCAGCTGATGCTGACAGCTTTTTCGCTGGGGAGTCATGACTGCAGTTGCTCGATAGTTCAGGACTGGAGTTTCCTATAGTCTACCTGAGCCTCCAATAATGAACTGGAATACATATCAATTTAAACACATCTCCTGTTATACTGACAGTATGATGCAGATTAATCCCTGCTATCTGTTTCACCCAAATACGGATGGGTTCCCTGCTGAGTCTGGTTCCTCTCAAGGTTTTTTCCTACTGCCATCTCAAGGAGTTTTTCCTTGCCACTGTCATCGTCGTTCTCTACTTGCTTATCAGGGACAATCTTATCATTTTAATTAATAAACATTCACATTTCATACAAACTTAAATAATTCTTTTGATTGTGTAAAGCTGCTTTGCGATAATAATGTCAATTGTTAAAAGCGCTATACAAATGAAATGAAATTGAATTAAATTGAATGTATCTTAAGTGTAGGAAGTAAGCATTAAAGACATTGCATATATACATTAGGCCCAATATTATGCAGGGGGACAGAAGCCACAAGGCCTCTGGGTATGTGCTGGCACTGAACCTTAGCGGCTGATCCTTTGGGTCCTGTGGGTTGTGGGGTAGTGCCTCCATGGATCAGACTTGGTTGTCTGGCACATTCTATAGATACTTGGCCAGATTAAGATCTGGGGAATTTGGCTAGATCAACAACCTTGAACTCTTTGCCCGGTAAGGCCCATACGCAGCAGGCTGTGACGCCTTGGGTGTTCTCATAACTTGTGTTGACTTTTCTGTGAAATTGGTTCAGACAGGCTAGCCTTTGGTCCTTTCGATGAGTTTTGGAACCCATGATCCTATGACCCATCTGCTGGTTTGGTGAAGGTTTTTGGTGAATGATTTTAAGCCAAACCTGTTTATTATTGAATTCAGGTGTGTCAATCAGGGCCCTTATACCTAGTAAAGGGGAATCTTAATTTTTCAAGACATTTTGGACAAATGGACAAAGCTATGATGCTTCCAACTTTGTGGCAACAGTTTTGGAAAGGCCCTTTTCTATTTCGACATGGCTGTGCCCCAGTGCAAGGACTATAAAGACATGGTTTGATGAGTTCGATGTGGAAGAACTTGACTCACCCACACAGAGCCCTGACCTCAACCCCATCGAGCACCTTTGGAATGAATTGGAATGGAGATTGCGAGCCAGGACCTTCTCATCCAACATAAATGCTCTACAGAATGAATGAGCACAAATTCCCACAGAAACATTCCAAAATCTTGTGGACAGCCTTTCAAGAAGAGTGGAATCTGTTATAGCTGCAAAAGGGTAACCAACTTCATATTGAAATGTATGTATTTGGATACAACATCATTGTAGGTTTGAATTTAAATTTTAGTTTGTTGTTATATGCATGGTAAAAACACTGGTTTAAACCATACATTGCAATTCTTACTTTGCCCAGTTCAGTGACCACACATAGGAACATACACGTATACAAAACACAGACACAATTAAAAAAAAAAATTAAAGGCACATAGGAGATAAGTGGGGATTCAACTATTTCAATATTTAAAAGAAGGTGCAGCTATTCAGAGGTCTAATGGCTTGTGGGGTAAAAACTATACTAACTATTACTAAGTCTTTTTGTCCGTGACTTCACACTTCTCTATCAACTTCCAGACAGCAGAAGTGTGAAAAGATTGTGTTGCGAATGTGTAATTGGCCAAATACTATTATCAATATAGCGTACGTATATGTATGTGTAGTATGTAAATGATTAACATGCACTGTTTGATATAGGGTGTATCATTTCAAAGGTTTGTAGTGTAGAGAGCAGCCGTTCAACAGTCACTGTGCTATGTAAATGATTAACAAGCACTGTTTGATATAGGGTGTATCATTCCAAATTTTGTAGTGTGCAGAGCAACCGTACAGCAGTCATTATGTTCGGTTCATGGATCCTGATTGTGTTTTGTGTCTGCCTTCTCTTTCTTTTTATCAGGATCCAGAGGCCCAAGAACTTCCCTCCTGGACCAAGACCCATCCCTATATTCGGAAACTTGTTTCATTTTAACGTAAAAAATCCTCTGAAAGACTTCGAGAAGGTACAGCATAATGTTATCTTTTATTTAAAGTGAGTTTTTTTTGTTCTGTTGTTTCACCATTGCCACTATCTTATATCTAGTTGGGGCATGACTTTCAAACCATCCTGCATTGTTTTAGGCAATAACCTATACTTTTGCTACTGCTGAAGGACTATGCAGGGTATCTTATTTTCTTGAAGACAGGGAAGCCGATAGGGCATTTCAATTCTACTTGAAAGCCAGTCCTTATGCTGCATCCCCCTGTATTTTCTCCATTTGTACAGTATGGAACCCTTAGAGAGAAAATTTAAAGTTTTTTTGAGCCTTGCGAAAATGATGGCTATGATGGCTTTCATAGTTTTTTTGCAGCACTCTTACACTGATATTTAAATTTCTGACACTGCCTGAACGTTTTAGTTGACTGTCTTTAGTCACAATAGAATTCATTTACAATATTCAAGTTATGTCTGTGACTGCAAAATTGGACTAGGAATTTCACAATCCACAGCCAACTTATGAGCGAACAGGCATTTCACTTAACCCTTGAGTTGTATTCACATCCTGTATACCCCACTTGCCTAAAGGGTCAAAAATAACCATCACAATTAACCTTCTAAAATAAAGCAGGTTCACTGAATTGTGAACCCCAAAAGCCCTATTTTAATCAAAAACTTAACGGTGAATATCAATGCTTTTCCCTTTCACAGTGCAGGAAAAAAAATTCTCACTCATTTTATTCCAATAAACCTTTCATTATTGTTTTCCTTACTAAAGAAGTTGATTTTTTAATTATTATTATTATCATCATTATTAGTTTATATATATAGCATATGTACAGTTTGTAAAATTACTTATAAGAAAGCACTACACAGGTTAAAAAAAGTTGAAAGGTTGTTTCTCTGCTGTTACTGTAAATGTGGCAGATCATTATTGACCCTGAAGACAACATGATGGCTAAAGACACTTTTGCAATATTTATGTTTTTGTCATGAATAAAATTTGGTCTATGTTGTATGTGTAGTTGGCTGAGCAGTATGGAAACGTTTACAGTCTGTATATTGGGACAAAACCAGCTGTTGTTCTTAATGGTTTAAAAGCCATAAGGGAAGCTCTGGTGAACAAATCCACAGACTTCTCAGGACGGCCGCAGAACATCATTAAGGATATAACTGAGGGAAAAGGTGAGATCCATGACAAACAATTACACATCAATAAATATATAGTTTATTGATAAAGTTTTTGTTTAACATGTATTACTACTTTAAGTCCAAAGTGTGATGTGAGTAAAATTAAACATAGGAGTCATTATGGCTGATTATGGGCTTCAATGGAAGGAGCACCGGCGCTTTGCTCTCACAACCTTAAGGAACTTTGGCTTGGGAAAACAGTCTATGGAGAAAAGGATTCTGGGAGAACTTGAACACCTTGTTGCAAAATTGAATAAATATGCTGGTATGAACAGGTTTCTTTAGTAACCATGTCCTTGTTAATTCGTTGTCCATTAAATGTCCACTAGGTTAGAAAGAAATTTCCCATTAACATAGTTTTTTATATATTTGTAGGAAGTTCCTTGTGTCCTCAGACTTTGTTCCATGATGCAGCATCAAATATCATCTACCTGGTTTTATTCGGCACTCGCTATGACTACGGTGATGAAACCCTTAAAGCGTACGTTCGACTGTTCACTGAAAATTTAAAGCTTGGTAATGGAGCTTGGGCAATGGTAAGTTCAAATAAATTCAATTTTATTTGTATAACACTTTTCCATTAGTACATAATTGATTAGTAGATTTATATCCATAATGAACAAGCTAGAGGAGTCAGTGACACAAATCATATAAAAAGGAACTTCTCTGGAAACAAATCTCTCAAGGAAGCACGTCCTCTTCACTGTGACATCATAACATAAATTCACAAACTGTTGACTGGAGACTAGTGACAAAACTAGGTACAAAATTAGAGTGATTACAGTCATTACCCATCGTAGCAAAACTCTTTGTATCAATGCAGTCCAAAGCCAACTTCATGTTTTCTAAATGTAAAAATCCTCACCAGTCACATGTATTTATAAGCAGGCCATATGGGGCCATCCTTAGCACCAGTAAATGGTGATGAGTGATGAGAGATGAGAGTGATGAAAACTCCAACCAGAAATAAAACTTCTGGATGGATATGACAATTCCAAAGGGCAAAATAGATCAGAATTAGAACTGTGTTAATTAATCAGTTGTGCAATTTAATCAGTCTCTTGTCAGATGATTCAATTATTGAACTGATGAATCAGTTTTCAATTTATAGTTGATTCTCGCTTTTTTTTAACAAAAAAATAATTGGAAAAACATTAAATGCTTCCTTAAAATATCACACAACTATAATAATTTAAACTCTTAAAATCTTCAACAAATACTTGCATTTTGCAGGAGTATGCAGTGCTTTTTCTTTCTTTGAGTTCATGTAGGGTGGAACAAAAGGTTGAAAAAAAAAAAGATTAATGCTTTACATGAGACATGAAATAGGCTCTTAAATGAGTCCCTGCAGGGCCGTGGTATTGTCAACTTTCTTCTCTTGCTGGTGTTGAGTGAATTGCCACTGTATATATGTGTATTCTCTCAGAATTTTTTTCATAATACAGCTGGAGACTGCCTCAAACTTCATTACCCAGAACACATCACAGCCTACAGGAATTTCCACCATTGACTACAATTCCCAACACTGCACTGCACAGTCATGCTCACACTCACCTGGCTCTAAGCACTCTATTTAAACAGACTCTGACTTTAGCAAGCCTAAGTTTTATTGTGTTCTGATATTTGGCCCTATTTTGTTCTATGTTCAATGGATTTTGGCTTTACTCTGTTTGCTCATCAACCAACCTTCTGCCTGCCCTGTTTATGATCCTGTCTCATATTTTAGATTTATATGCCTGTGCTGTAATGGAACGCTAGTCTGCAGTTGCATCTGTCACAGCTTCTTCATTATCTGACAATCTTATATACAGTACGCACAATATTTAGAAAGTCACACACACTAATTTAAATTTTGTTGTGTCTTTTTTTTCTCTATCCCTAAGTACTTGTGTATGTTTCAGCTTCACTGCTTTTTACTGTGTTGCAACACAGGTTACACAGAATTCTCCTGAGCATGTTTTTATGTGTTTTTACTCTTTCATAATACTTTTTCTCTATTATTTATTTTTAACTTTATTTTTTATTAATCAGCAAGGTCGCCCTTTCAAACCATGTGTTTCCAAAGTGTTCTCATTTTGAGCTATGCAACACTAATTTTGTTTTCAGCGCTCCGAGTGATCAGCACGGAGCCGGTTCCTTCGGTTTACACTAGGTAACAGCTTATCGTACTAAAGCCGGCCGGCATTAGAGATGTAATTCTGTATAGGACTCTAAATATTCCAGATGAGATACAAAGTAGGATGTTGAGAGGATGCAGAGTTGGAAGAAAGCAGTGCAGAGGAGGCAAAGATGAAGAGAGACAAGTGGAGCATAAGGAAAGGATGAGTTATCTTGGGCAATGTGCAATCTCTTGACAATTAGATGGACGATCTGAACACTTTTGTAAGTACTGAAAACATCATCCACGAGTGCAGTCTGATGTGTTTTACAAAGACTTGGTTACATGATGATGCGCTGAGAGCGGTAAGAGGAAAGGAGGGGGGGTAGCTGTTTATATCAACAACATGTCTTGTAATGTGGTGTAACCCCAGTCATGTGACTGTTAAAAAGCATGTTTGTAGCCCTGAACTGAACTGCTAGCTGTCTGACCTCGCCTATATTATTTACAGAGAGAATTCTCTCATGTGAAAATAACTGCTGTGTACATTCATCTGTCCATGAATGCTGCTGCCGCATATGATGTCATCCACTCGGTAACCGCCAAACTCGAGACTCGGCACTCCGATGCCTTTCTCCTGATTTCCAGCGATTTTAACCACGCATCGCTGACCAAGACTCTTCCCACTTTCACTCAGTATGTGGATTGTCACACCTGGGGGGATAGGACACTAGACCTGCTGTATGCCAATGTTAAAAGCACTTACAGTGCTGCTGCCCATCCCCCCCTGGGATGGTCAGATCACAACCTAGTCCACCTCCTGCCAATATACAAACCCCTGGTTCAGAGACAGCCTGCTACAGTGAGAAATGTGAGATGGTGTTCAGAAGGAGCCACTGCTGCCTTATAGGATTGTTTTGAGGCTACAGACTGGGGGGTTCTCTGTGAACCAAATGGCGAAGACATTGATGGCATGACAGACTGCATCACGGAGTACATAAACTTCTGTGTTGACACCTGTGTACTAATGAGAAATATTTGCTGTTTGCCCAACAACAACCCCTGAGTCACCAAGGACATTAAAGCTTGTTTAAATGAGAAAAAATGGCTTTTAGGTCTGGTGATAAAGAAACCGTGATCAAGGCTCAAAGAATGCTAGCTGGCAAAATCAGGGATGGGAAAGAGTCCTACAGGAAAAAAAAACTGGAACAAAAACTGAAAAAAAAAACAACATGAGGTGTGAAGGGGCATGAGGAGCATTACTGGCTACAAGACAGGTGGCCAGGCTATTGAGGGGAATGTGGAATGTGCAAACGATCTCAACACTTTAATAGATTTGATGTCCCTCTGTCTCACACTTCCCTCGGCTTCAGCTTCAATCCACATGCTCCTGCTCCCACGTACTCCCCCACACAGAAAACAGCCACTACTCCTGCTCTCCCCTTAATCAATATATTAGAGGATCAGGTCAAATGTGGTCTGAACAAGCTCAACCTAATCAACCCAAGAGTCTTGAAATCATGTGCTCCTTAACCCAACTGTGGTGTCCTCCAGCACCTTTTTAGTCTCCGTCTGTCTCTACAGAAAGTCCCTCTATTGTGGAAAACTCCATGCATCATATCGTCCCTGTGCCCAGAACGACCACAGCCCTGTCGCTCTGACATTGCACTTTATGAAGGTGTTTGAGAGACTGATCCTGGATGTACGTCGTCCCCTGGTGAAGTCCTTTCTGGACCCTCTTCAGTTTGCCTACCAACCTTTCCTGAAAGTAGAGGATGCCATAATATACCTGCTCCATCGAACACACTCCCACCTCGACAAACCAGGGACCACTGTAAGAATGATGTTCTTTAACTTCTCTAGTGCCTTCAACACCATTTAACTGGCAGTACTGGGGGAGAAACTAAAAAACATGCACATAGACACCTCCTTGGTTTCCTGGGTGATGGACTATTAGATGACTCTGTAGTTGTTGGATGTATAAAGGATGGCGACATCGCTGAGCACCTGTCTGTGGCGGATGACTTTGTTTTCTGGTGTGAGCGTAATCACCTACTGTACAATGTAACAATGAAAAGAAAACAAACTAAGATGGTGGTAGACTTTAGGAGAAGTAAGACCCCTGTGACTCCTATATCTGTCCAGGGGGAGATAGTGGAAATGGTCTTAGAATACAAATATCTGGGAGTTCATCTGGACAACAAACTCGACTGGTCACATAGAGTAGCACAACCGCACTCTACAAGAAAGGGCAAAGCCAGTTGTAATTTTTAAGAAAGCTTAGGTCTTTTAAAGTTTGTAACACCATTCTTCGAATGTTTTATGAAACTGTTGTGGCGAGTGTCATTTTTCATGCTGTGGTCTGTTGGGCCAGTAACATTAAAGTTTTAGACAGAAATAGACTGGACAATGTAATTAATCGCTCTATGGCCGGATCAATGCCAGGAATGAAGCTTGACACTGTGGATGTAGTAGCAAAGAGGAGGATTCTGTCCAAAATACGATCCATCTTAAACAATCCTTCTCACCTGCTATTCAGTGTTCTCTCCAACCATAGGAGCAAATTCAGTCAGAGACTGATTACTATCAAGTGTTCTACAGAGCGCCACACGAGATCTTTTCTCCCAATGGCCATAAAATTATACAACTCTTCTCTGTAGCGTGTACGCTATAGAAAGAGTCACTGACAGTAACAATAATACAAGATTATTAAATACCTGGACAATTTGTGCAATATTTACTTTTATAAGTACAATTTCTGATTTACCCATATAATTTATGCAATTCTTTTTCCCCACACATGTGCAATATCTGTATATTGAATTATGTTTAGTGTGCAACTAGGGATTTACTGTTTTATAGATTTTTTTCCCCCTCTCATCCTTGTCTAATTTATTACTCTTTTCTTTTCCTCCTGGAAAACAACTGTAAGCAACTGTAACCAAAAATAAGCAATTTCCCCTTTGGGATTAATAAAGTTCTTTGAATCTTGAATTTCCATGTATAATTTGATCATTTTGGTAGTTTTTAATACTTCACAAACCTGAGTGTTTAAAGGCAGCATATAAAAAATTGTTCACAAGAAAATTCTATTCCCATGAACCCTTTACTAAAACTTTTTCCATCTTAGCGTTTTAATGCATTTAAACAATGGCTCTAACAGAGTTGAGTTATGTTCATAAATCTATATTACGTGGTCAGTGGAGATAATTTTCAGTTTAAGAGGTGTCTGGCTACATAAGTTTGTAAGCCACCTTGGTTTGGGTTATGTTGAGAAACATATTTCTTTTGCCTTTGCTTGCTTTAGATAAGAAGCTAAGAAGCCAAATCTGTTTTTTTTTTTGTAGATCTATGATGCACTTCCTGTGGTACGGTCCTGGCCCCTTCCCTTTAAAAAAGCCTTTGATAATAACAGCAAACTTAAAAAGATGACGGCAAACATGATTAAAGAGCACAACACAACAAGGATCCCAGAAAAACCAAGAGACTTTGTTGACTGCTATCTGGATGAGCTTGATAAGGTTTGTATTTCCGTGAAGAAGTCACTTTTATGTTTCTTGTTGAAAATCATGCTAAAATGTTATTTTATATCATGTTTAATAGAGAGACAAGGAATCAACTTTTAGCGAAGAACAACTTGTGGCTTATATTTTAAATCTGCATGTAGCTGGCACTGATACCACATCCAACACACTGCTTACAGCGATGCTCTACCTTATGACTCATCCAGACATCCAGGGTCAGGGTTACATTTTACTCTGCTTATACAATCTTAGTAAAATTGAAAATTTTACTTTTATTGCCGACAATAATAGATTAAAGTGATCTAATTATAGCGCCCTACATGCTTTTTTTTTAGAGAGATGCCAGATGGAGATTGATGAGATTATGGAGGGAAAATCACATCCTTCATTTGAGGACAGAAACAACATGCCATACATACAGGCTATGATACACGAATGTCAGCGCATTGCCAACACCGTCCCTCTGAGTGTGTCACACTGTACCACTAGAGATACTGAACTGATGAACTACACCATACCAAAGGTGACAATTTTAATTGCTTAACTGGCTGCACTGTTTCACTACTTATAGTAATCGATTTTTTTTATTTCTCTGTTCTCCAGGGAACTATGATCATCCCCAACCTGTCCTCAGTGTTACGTGAGGAAGGCCAGTGGAAGTTTCCTCATGAATTTAACCCATCAAACTTCCTAAATGATCAGGGACAGTTTGTGAAGCCTGGGGCATTCTTACCCTTTTCTGCTGGTGAGTGAAATACACGGAAAACTTAATTGAAAAGTTGTTCACCCAAACCTGAGATTCATTTATTTTTATCTGACAAACCACATGTCTAAATGTATGTATCTGTCAATGTGTGCAGGGCCTCGTGTGTGTCTTGGAGAAGGTCTGGCTCGCATGGAGCTCTTCCTCTTCTTGGTTACTCTTCTACATCGCTTTCAGTTCATTTGGCCTGAAGATGCAGGAGAACCAGATTTCACACCTGTGTTTGGACTAACAATTACACCAAAACCATACAGGATGGGAGTCAGGCTGAGACAGTCAGCTAAAGAAATATAGAATCAGAATACTTAAAATTCTTTTACAGCTCATTAAGAATGATGTCCTTGTCGTCATGTGAACACTGTTCTAAAAGCATGTTTTCTGTGATTCTATGAAAAAGTAAATAGACAAAGCCAAAAGAAGTTAAATCAAGTTCAATTCCAGTTATTTGAACCATATACGAGGTGGCATCAAAAGGTTTTTGTTTTGTAACACGAGAATTTTGCCGCAGGGGAAAAGAGGGAGGACATACAGCGAAAAGATAGAAATTGTAAACAGAGCTAATCTCTAAACTTTCATATCCCCTCGTATACTGCTTAAACTGCTAATACATATATCTTGTGTTTCTGAAATGATTAAGAAGTTTCATTCGTCACAAGATGCTTAATTTTGTACCCATCAATGCCAAAAACAGAAATATAAATATTTTATTATATATATATATATTACAAAAACAATACAACATGTTTTACTTCCTTATTTCTAGGTGCTAATTAGATTTGAGTAAACATTATAAAACAAAGACAAGAAAATTATATTGTGGCGTGGGCGGGGCGGCGGCTGACGACCAGCATGCCTTGCGGGGATGTCTGTGTGTTCACCATGTTGGG
>JAOTRS010134276.1:0-13308 GCA_028565755.1 Dinotopterus cunningtoni | reverse complement strand
TGTACAA
Organism: Dinotopterus cunningtoni; assembly: GCA_028565755.1. NCBI lineage: Eukaryota > Metazoa > Chordata > Actinopteri > Siluriformes > Clariidae > Dinotopterus > Dinotopterus cunningtoni. Next base: position 13,301 of record JAOTRS010134276.1, on the reverse strand, counting down.
GCCTCTGGAGACAGTGTTATGATCTGGGGTTGATCAGTTACTCAGGTCTAGACTCAGTAACGTTATGGGGAAATAAAATAAAGTCAGCGGACCACCTGAATGTACTGAATCACCAGAGTATCTATGGAGGGTTTCCTGGACTCCAGAGTCCCGACCTGGATCTTTGGGATGTGCTGAAGAAGACTTTACGCAGTGGTCCCACTCTCACAGCATCAATACAAAATCTTGGAGAGAAATTAATGTGACTTATATACAAATATTATATTGAATGAACGTATCAAAGCGATGTCACCACTGTAATAAAAAAGCAAAAGGCAGAACGATGTGTCCTGTTTTTTTTGGGAGGTTTTTTTTGTGGCCAGGCAAGTCAAGTTTTGCAAAATGTATTCTTTCATCTCCACACCTTGTATGTTTGTATTGTCTTAATCACAAATGATTAGAAGTTTCTGGTGTAAAGGAGACACACAATATATCTGGCACAGCTAAGTGACACACATCTTGACATTTTCGTATTATGACACACCATATTTTGATATTTCAGATGGTTATCCTCATCTCCAGAGATCAGTGGTGTAGTCCTAAGACAGGTGGAGTGTTTAACCACGCTGCCACAGGGCTGCAGAGACAGAGCTCTCACCTGCGTTATTATTCTCCAGGTTTACAATCTCCTTCTCCTTCTTCCTCAGCTCGTCCTGAAGGTCTGTTTGGAAGGAAAATAAAATCCCGTAAAAGAATTACAGACAGGTTAGAAATCTTTAATAGTACAAAAAATAAAACACTGAGTAAAGGGAGAGTGTGTACCAGTGATGCGCTTATGTGCCGCATGAATGTCCTTGCTACTCTGTTTTGTCTCTTGGTTCAGCTGTGCACTCAGATCAGCTAATCTCTCAACTGGCACAGAGAGAAAGAGAGAGAGAGAGAGAGAGAGAGAGAGAGATGAGTGTGTGACCCACAGGATCAGATCAGAGCCGTGATTAAAGTGGCGCTGAGTAAAGCTGGGCGTGTCCCTCACTCAGCTTGGCGTTTTCTGCTCCCTGCTCCTGTAGCTCTGCTTTGCTCTTCTGCAACAGGTGATTCTTCTCGGCTAGCTGCTTGTCCAGCTCTGTAGCAGAAACATCTGATCAATAAAACACAAAGCGCAGAAGATGAAGAAGAACAGAATATGTTCTCTGGTTCCTCACCCCTGATCTCCACAGCGTTCTTTCTCTTCAGCTGATTCAGCTCTAGCTCTTTGTCCCTCAGGTCCTGCTGCAGATCGGCGATCTGTTTCTCTGAGGATCACACACACACACACACACACACACAGAATAAAACCGGACTCATCACGGATATCTGAGATAAACTGACCTGACTTAATTACTCACACTGGGACTGAGGAAAACCTCCAGCAGGGGGAGCTGTCTTACAGCACAGAAAGGTTTTAAATCACACTGGAACTCCTGCGACGACCTTCACACTGAGACACAGGCTCTATCCACAGATATGCCCCGGCCTTGTTCCGCCCACTTTGTGTTTGTTGTTGTGTATTTGTTAATACGTTACACTCAGAACTCGTTAGAAGGACAATGACACTGTAAACCCAAAGATCACTAACTTGTCTGACTTCCTGATTTCCTGCAGGTCTTCTCGTTTCTGTGTCCTGTGTAAACTGCAAAATCCCATGCTTTTCTCATTTTATTCCTTTTTTCTTGCTTTATTTCCTGAAGAACCCTCCCCTTTCCCACTTCTTTTTTTCCCCACTCATTTCCACCCCTGTGCTTGCTTCTCCTTAAACAATCCTCCTCGTTCCTCAGTATTCATGCTTTCCTCATTTCCTACTGCACCCTGAAGATTCCTGAACATACCTGCTCCCAGCTTTTCCTTTATCCCTGCTCTACCCTGAACCATGAACCTCCCTCAGTTCCATTTCCTGCTTGCTCTTAGTTTCAGTTCCACCCCAACAGCTTTCTTTTTGTGCATGCTGAAAAAAAGCTTCCAGATTTTCCTCCTGCACAATCCTCTATTCTGACTTCTTCAGCTCATGTTCCACCCTGAGAAATCTTGTGCTCTCTCTCTGCACAGTTTTTTCTCCTGCCATTACTTCACCCCCGTGTTTGTGCTGGATTCTTTCCTGAATCATCCTTATTTCCACTCGACCTGCTGAGATCTTTCTCGTCCTTCCTCCCTGCCTTTCTTCTCCCCGACTCTCTATGATCTTCCTGTAATCACGTACACATGGAGCCCTGCTAAACCATCTCCCATCATGATGAAGACCATGACCTGGTTCAGCGTCTACTCTGAGTCTCTTTCTACCTGCTCAGACTCGCTCATTATAAAATCACTGTTCCATAACTGAACACTTACTGAAAACATCAGTTCCACAGCCGCTCTCTTTCAGGAATGTGATCTCTTTATTCTTCTCTTTTATCTTGTTCTCCAAACCTGATGGACAGAAACTCATGGTCAGTGAGCAGTGTCAGGTAGATCACAGATGAGTGACACTGCAGGTGTGGTGTACAGAGCTGACCTTCAATCTGCTCCTGGTTCATTTGCTTAACTTCTGCAAGGGTTTTCTTTAACTGGTCCACTGTCTCTTTTAGGAAAAGCACCTCGGTGGCTAAAAGTGAGAGAGAAAGAGAGAAACTTATTACATTGAAAAGTTAGATAAAGTCCAATCTGGTGTGCCATGACTACTACTACTACTACTAATAATAATAATAATAATAATAATAATAATGATAAATGCATTAACACTCACCCAGTTTGGTTTTCTCGTTTCCGTCTGCTGCAAGCTGTCTCACCATCTCCTGTGCCTCCTTCTCCAGTTCTGCATTCACACACTCATTTTATTCACTTTAACATTCGTTTTTTTTCCCCATACACTTCATATTTTTCTGTTTAACAGTAATGTGCCTGGACAGAGTGAGCCTTATATGAATAAAATAATCATCGCACTCACTTTTAATCTTGTCTAAATACCTCTGGATGTCCTCCTCCTGTTCCTTGTTCAGCTTTCTCAAGTCATCGAGTAACTTTACAACTAAAAACAAATGAGAGTGGAGCAAAAATTTTACACCTTAACATACATCCAAGCTTTATTTCTGTTATTTTTTCACTGCTGCAGAAGACGACTTGATGAGTTTCTACACATACGAACACGTTCCTAACGCGGATTCCAGAAGTAACTGGTGTCCTGCTTACGTTTCAGAGGTTCTCCTTTCAAGTCCTTGATCTGTTTTTTGGCCTCCTCGAGATCTGCTTTCTTCTGTCGCAGTTTCTCTTGCAGGTCTGAAACATAAACACAACATGATTTACTGTAGTTGCTGGTTCTCCACTCTTCTTTCTTCTAGAGCTCTATACTTATCACTGATAACATCTCATATTATTGTTATCTCCTGGGTTCTAGTTACCTGATATTAAACAGTACTAGTTTCCTTGTGGTTCCTTTAGCTTAGTTTAACCTTATGTCTTATTGATCAGAAGGTTGAGGGTTCAAGCCCAGGACACTAAATAACCATAGTTGGGCCGTTTGGGCAAAGGCGCTAACCCTCCGTGCTCCACAGGTGGCTACAAATACAGGCTTTCTTCTTTGTCTAGTGTCAAACAGAGGTATAAACTCAGGTTCAATATGAAATAGTTTCCTGTTTCCTAGGTGATATTTCAATTTTCCCTATACAAGCTACCAAAGTTCCTTAGGTTGATAGGTCCACAGTCAGAATTACTTCATGCGTCCTGATAGTTTTTGCTCTTAGTTGTCTTGTTCTTGGTTCCTAGATCCTAGTCACATTTTCTCATTCCATAATGTGTCTTATTCACACTTTTAATAGCTTCAAGCTTAATTGGTTTCTTCCTTCCTCCTTTCCTAGTTTTCTAGTTTCTAGGCTTCCTACAGTATAAAAATGTGAGCCGTCATACCAAGTCAGGTATTGAGTCAAACCAATTAGTTTTAATACTATGGCCAGTGGGGGCAGTAGGTGAACTGTATAAAATATTCATTTTACAACAAAATTCAGTGGATAAACCCCAAATCTCCCTGATAAACAGAATAAAAAAGGTTTTAATCCTAAACATTGTATCAAATCCTGGTGTCACCAAGAGGACATATAGGAATCGAACATGATACAGGAATAAACCTGGTAACAAAATAGACCTTATTGAAGCAGGAATCTGAAAATATGCAGAACTCACATCACCTGAAATGCAGTTTAATGCCTGATTTGATGTGAGGGGTCACATTGATCCCTTCCCTACTCAAAACTCCTAGTTACTCTTAGCTTCCCAGGTTGCTAGTCATGGTTCTTAGTTTCTCAGAGCCTTAGTTCCAGGTTCCATGGCCATGTTTCATAGTACCCTGATCCTCCAATGTATTTATTTCCCTATTTCTGGTTCTCCTGTCAGAGCATGTAGTTTCCCAGACACACCTCCTACTTATATGGTTTCCTAGTTTTCTAGTTTCTAGGTTCCTACTGTAGTTCTTTCCAAAATTCCTAGTTTGTGGACCCTAATCACTCTTTATTAGGTTCTGAGCTTTCTCTGAGCTTTCTTTTTCTAAAGATTCGTTTAGTTTTCTCATCCTGGTTACTAGCTTCCTTGTTCCCAGTATCAGGTGCTATGAAGTGGAGTAAAAGAAAGGAACCAAATGTAAAGTGTGTAAACTAAATCCTGGCTGTGTGATGTCATACACACCCTCATTGACTGCTTCTGATTCACTGAGTTCATCTTCCAAATGCTTGATGTCCTGGTTGAGGGATTGGATGTTAAACACTGCAGAATATGAACAAGCAGGAAAAGGTGAATAAGATAAAAGAGAAAATGACACAAAAAGAGAACTATCACACCGTTCTGTCTAGCTTTACTTAGCTCTTATGAACTCACCCTGATTAAGTAGTGTATCATTCAGCTCTGAAACCGCCTTATCAAACTCAGTCTTCAGTTCTGTAACACACAAACACATGGTATAAGTTTAAAAAAAATAATGAAATGTGTATTTCCTTTATATGTTTAAGCAAAAAGTGTGTTTTCTCACTGTTGTAAGACTGCGTGATGTCAGCACACTCCTTCACTGCTTTCTGCAATTCTACAAAAATAAAAAGTTTATCACTTGTAAAGCCTGTGTCCCGAATACAAGTGTGTGTGAAAGCGCCGTTATTTATTATCTACCTTTTATCATGGTCATGTGACTAGTAAGCTAACTAGCTGTTAGCAAAGGAGAAAAGTCCTGCCCTCTAATGGATAACAAAGCTAGCTGTGTGTGTGTGTGCGTGCGTGTGTGTGTGTGGGGGGGGGGTCACAGGTGAGTGACGCAGTCTGTGATGAGAGCTCAGTGTAAATCCTTAGAAAGAAATCGCTTGGCTTTAAGGGAAACTGGACTTACTTTGATTCTCCTCCTCTCCCTTCTTCAGCTTCTTCTCCAGATCTTGAAGAGACATCTCGTTTTAATAAAATATTTATACATTTACAGAATGCACACTGTGTGTAAAATTTTGAACAATTTTTACACACAGTTTAATATAATTAAAAATCTAAATTATTTATTAGATAAACACTAATAAACTCTAATGAAGTCACTAAATAAAAGCATTTAAATTTAGTAAAACAAAGGTGGATGGATGGATGGATGGATGGATGGTTAGGTAGAGTAGTAAATAAGTGGATAGATGGATAATGGATGGACAGACAGGTAAAGGGGAAGACAAATTGATGGATAGGTGGATGTATAGATGATCAGATAAAGGGGTGGACAAATTGATGTATAGATGGATAGAGAAATGAATGGATGGATGGATAGATGGATGAAAAAACTAATTGATTGATGAATGTATAGACCCACCTTTTATTCTATTGTCAGCCTCCTGGTTTGTCCTGCTTGCTTGCTCTTTGGCTTGTCTCAGTTCCTCGAGGAGCTCCGTGTTCTTTATCACTTCAACCACAGGAACATTCACAATTACTCATGGATCAGAAGACCTGCTACATCAGTGACTTATCTACTCCAGTATTTAAACTTCTGCTCTACAAAGTTCATGAGCAGTCTCATCAGACCTTCTCCCTATGTTCTCCACCAGGGTGGAGTAAAACTGGAGGTGGAGGTCCTCCTGATGAGAGGATGTTAGTGTTTTCTCACCGTTCTTTGCTAACTCTGAATCCTTCTCCTGCAGAGCTTTGTTGACCTTCTTCTGCTCCTGCCTGCTCTTGTCTAGCTCCTTCTCCAGTTCTGTTCAGTTTCACACACGTTTATTATTTCATTATTTAAAAATTTGCTTGTGTGAAATTTATCGAACTGAACTGTGAACTTTACAGAAATCAAAGAGATGACATACCTCTGAGCTTCACTTCTGACGCATTCTTCAGGTCTTCTAATTCTTTGTTAAGGTCCTTCAGGTCCTCCCGTAAATTGTCGATGTCTTTGGCTACGAGATGTAATTCACCGAATAGAATAAAGTTGATTGGATTCGTGATTTCAGATCTAGTGACCATTCTTGCATCACATGGCTAAAGAAGAGTTCTTACTCAGTCTGGCTACGTCACTGTCCTTCTGTCCCAGCTCTGCAGTTTTCCTCTTCAGTTCCTCCTCCTTCTTCTGTATGTTCTTCTGCAGATCTGTTCAAGATTACACTCCTTCTTTACTTGCGTACACAGTCTTATCACGCTTATGCTAACGATGTAGACTAAACCTTCCGTCTAAATATCATGCTAGGCTTCAATTCTTCACTTTACATCAGAACTCTTCCTGCTGGAGTTTACGTCACACCTCTGCTTATAAACTGTTCATTAACATTTACATCTAAAAGTTAAAGTTGAACTATCATTCCTCCCATGTGTTACAGTAAAATAAATCATACACACACACACCTGCTAACTGTTTGTCCGTCTGCTTTTTGATCTGTGATATAATTTTCTTGAGATGAGTCTCGTCTGACAGCAGGACCAGGTTCTTCAGCACTGAGAACATCGGGAAAGTGTGAGAACCATTAATGCAGCCAAACTTAGCTCTTAACATAATGTTATAACAGAGAAAATATATATACAGTATATTTTTTAACGCTTTTTGTCCTTTTCCATTTTTTATTGTAAGGGTTTAAACAAGCCCCTCCCCCATCTTGTTGCTCAGCTCTGCGGTTCTCTGGAGGGGCGTGGCTTAGCAGGAGCTCATTTACATAGACACTGAAACAACATGTTTGAATGAGGAATGAAACAGTGTGAGGTGTGAGAGGTATTTCACACACACACACACACACACACACACACAGGTGGAGGAGCTCTAAGTGCTGTGTTAACTCGTTGAACAAATAGTAAAATATGGGACCTTTAATTAAATGCTAATCACAATGCTACATGAGTAAGATAAATGTCTAAACCTACCGAGTTTGGCCAGGTTTGAGTCGTCGAGCTCGGAGATCAAATCGAGCACTTTGTCTTTCTCTTCTTTAAAAGACAAAGGGGGAAAAACACAAGGAGAATGTTAGAATAAACCTTATAATATTTATACAGGGTTAAAAAGTGTTTTATACACGCCAACATTTCATACAAAACGTACCAGACTGTTCGCTAAATCAAAGACTAGCTAGCTAGCTAGCATGCTGGCTACCTGATTTATCCCATAAACTATAGCTTGCTTGTGTAACCTCATGTATGTTCTTAGCAGTGACAGAATCTTAGACGTGACTTTATAGATTCAGATTAAACTGGACGTCTGTAGGATGCTGAAGCGACTCGCACTTTTAATCTGGTCCAGCGTGGCATCATCCAGGGCCTGGTTCTGAAGCTTCCTCATCTCCTCCAGCTTGGAGATTATGACCAGAACTGATCAAAAAAAGACAAAGGAGGAGTTAATCATCACACCCTGCAGGATCAGACGTCCAAACTCAGTGTAATTACTTTCTGTACAAACTTTTATCGATGTCTGGATCGTGTACATCCTTCTTCAAGGCATCGAGCTGTTCCTCCTTCTTCCTCAGTGCTTCCTCTAGTTCTGTAACATACACACAAACACACACACACACACACACACACACACACACACACACACCTTATTCAGGTAAACGTTTCACTTTATTGTATAAACTCTTAAAAGTCCCATGTGCAGTAAGGACACACCCTTCCTCTTGGACTCGGACGGCTCGGACGCGATGCTGTCCTTGATGCTGTTGATTTCCTGAGTCAGCAGTATAATGTCCAGAGCTGTGGAGGAGAATTAGCAGGAAATATAAAAGCTAATAATGCCTTAGACTCTTCGTCACACCTCACTTCAGGGTGAGGAGCAGAGACAGGGTGTGGGTCAGGGTCTGAGGGTTAAGTGTTACGGGTTAGGGTTTAGGTTCAGGGGATTGAATGTAGAGCTGGGGTTAGAATTGAACTGAGGGAGTTAGTGGATGAGGTTTTGGTTAGAGGCGAGTTTACACCAGCGATTAGAGATTACAGCATAAAGTGTGGTAGTAATGTTAGCTCCACTCACGCTGCTTCTGTTTTGGATGAGGATTTTTTTCACAAGTGTTTAGTAACTCTGTAAAAAAAAAATCAATAAATCAATAAATAAATAAAAGAGCTGGGAAAACAACAAATAAGCAAATAAAGATGTTTTAACTGTAGAAGAAATATTACAATATACAATGCTGACTATTATATAATATAATTTTATTTATATAATGTCTCACCCTCATAACTATTCTCAAGGTCGGTGCACTCTGCCTGCATGGTTTCAATCTTCTCCTCCAAATCTACAACCGAGAAATAAATCACAGTCTATATATGTGTGTGTGTGTGTGTGTGTGTGTGTGTGTGTGTGTGTGTGTGTGTGCCTGCGTGTGTGTGCACACGGCCTTACACTTATTCCGGCCAAGCACTTCTGAAATAGTTTTGATATTCTGGTTCAGCTCTTTCTGAATATCTACAAAAACAAACAAAAAAATCACTTTATTCATTCATTTATTATCATTGACCTTAATATATTTGTCTAAACACAAACACCACTGCCCTAAACACCACTCCCCCAAACACCACTCCCCCAAACACCACTCCCCTAAACACCACTCCCCCAAACACCACTCCCCCAAACACCACTGCCCTAAACACCACGCCCCCAAACACCACTCCCCTAAAAAAACACTGCCCTAAAAAACCACTGCCCCAAACACCACTCCCCCAAACATCACTCATCTAAACACCACTCCCCTGAACACCACTGCCTAAACACCACTGCCCTAAACACATCTCCTCTAAACACCACTCCCCTAAACACCACTCCCCCAAACACCACTCCCCTAAACACCACTCCCCCAAACACCACTCCCCCAAACACCACGCCCCCAAACACCACTCCCCTAAGCCTGGCCTGATCAGGATTTGTCTGCTCTCTCTGTGTCTGTTTCTCCGGATCAGAAGTGTTAGAAGAGAAGTTAAAAGTTGTGAGTATTGAATGAAACACTGAAGCACTTACCATCACAATTTCTTTTAATGAGCTTTTGAATTATAATGAAGGAGAAAACATAATTAAAACATCACTAGTGTGTAGTGTTTACTGTGAAGTACAGATTGTATTTAAACCTTGAATAACACGTGTTGTGTCGGTGACATTAAACAGCTTTACCTCATCATCGTCGTCATCTCCAGCATCATTGGCAGGCACTGAAGTAAAAACACACAATTTTCCTTAACATAAATGAAACTAAACAAAACAGAGAGAACACACCCACACACACAAGTACACTAATAAGTGTATACAAATCACAAAAATGACCCTAACTCGGAGATCCTGACGCAGGTGAAGCTCATGGGGGATTTTATGATGAATTTATTATGGCATCTGAGTTAAAAACTTGACAAAACATTAAAAAACTTACAATTTCTTCAAGCAGTGCAGTGAAAATAATGGCTTTGTTGTAAATTAAAGCATTAGAAGCATTATTAACTTTAGACACTAATTATATAATAAAAAGAAGCAGAAACTCAACACTGCAAAAGGTTTAATTGAGACAATAATTATAATAAATAATAAACAATAACTAAACAACATTAACTGGTTTTATTTTATAAACTTTCTTTCTCATGCTCTATTCTTTATAGCATGCTTTATAATCTTTTATAGCTTATCCAGTACAGGGTTGGGGGCCTGGAGGCTATTCCAGGGGGTTCGGGGTATGAGGTGGGGTACACCCTGGACACGCACTTACACACTACAGGCAATCTGGGAACATCTGCTGTTTAGCCTAATCTGCAGGTCCTTAGTCTGTGGGAGGAAACCGGAGTACCCAGAGGAAACCCACCAAGCACAAGGAGAACATGCAAACTCCACATGCAGATCCGAGGCAGGAATCAAACCCAGACCCTGCTGGTGCAAGGCCACTGTGCTCACCACTAAGCCTCTTATAAAAGTGCTAAAACTGAACAGTTGTGCAAGTGGACTTGATCTTAGAATGAGGAGAACATCTGGCTTCCTGCGCTGAGATATTACACAGAGAACTATTGTTATAGAGTGTTACTGATACGATCTATCACCATGTCAGCTGAAATATCCCTTTTCCTTTTTAGAAAATATGAAGAAACAAGATAAATGTTTTTTGATCAATTTAATTTGGGTAATTTTATTTTTGCTGTCCTTTAATAACACACACTCCTCTACACTCCTTCACACTCCTCTACATCGCACTAAAGCATCTGCTGATCATCATCATCATCATCATGGTTACTGATGAACACCATAGACGTGTGAATGACCTCAGCAGGTCTGGGTTCTATAGTGAGGTTCTCATGTGGAAGAAGAAGTGGAGATCTTACCGTTGCGAGAGAGTGTAGAGAGAGGAGCGAAGCAGAGAAGAGAGACGAGCAGGAGCTGAACCCACGCCATCGCTCTGATTAACTCTCACTCTCACTTCCACTGCTTATATAGCCTACTCACCTCACACACACACACACACACACACACACACACACACACACACTTTACCCTGGACTGTTCATTAGTGTAGTGTAATAGATCTGTAACTGTCTGCTGGTTAAGTTAATATGATTACCAGGTTATATGAGTTGATCTGGTTTAGACACAGTACTAGTTAAAACTGACATGACTAGAGCGCATTAAGCTTTTATATAAAGTCAATATGAGAGAGTTTATAAAGTACAGGGCAGAAATCACAGAAACTTATGTTTTATTTTTCCTTAAACAACTACAATGTACCAAAGATCATTTTTATTGATTAATTATTGATTATAAACAGTTAATTCCACAGTATTTATAATTAGAGGACACGTGATCAGGAGTCAGAGCTTCCAGATGATTATTGTACAGTTTCATTCACATTTTACACACTAACTGTGGATTATACTGTAGTCTTCTCTCTCTCTCTCCGTCTCCTTCTCACTCTCTCCCTCCCTTGCCCTGCCTCTCACACGTTTACTTCCACCTTTCCTCCTGTCTCTCTCTCTTCCTTTACTTCCCTTTCTCCATTTCCCTCCCTCTCTCCCCTTTAACTTCCTTTGCCTCTTTTTTTCCTCTCCTCTTTCTCTCCATCTCTCTCTTACTCATTCCCTGTCTCCCTTCCTCTCTTACTTTATTCTCTCTCTCTCTATGTCCTTGTTTGATGTCCTACACTCTGATGTCCAGACAGTACTGATTGTTTCTGTCATTTTCATACCTTCATATCCTTGTATTTAAAATAGATTCAGAAGACACAGTCTCATCATCATACCTCATTTCCTCCCTGACACCGGAGACTCCCTCCATAAACGCTCTAAATGTTATATAACCAGATAACAGATAAGTTCACGGTATCAGTGATAAAACACTTTAAATATGATTCTGTTCCCCGAGGCGGGAATCGAACCCACACCCTGGAGGTGTAAGGTGACAGTGCTAACCACTACACCACCGTATTAATGACAGCGGTGCAGCTGCGAGTCACCACAGACGAGACATTCTTTATAAAACTCCATTAAGCTGTCGTGTGTAACGTGTGTACTCACTAACCACCCTTTTTTTAGTCTGACTGTTTGCATCGCCGCCTGAACTCTGGTACGAGCCGTTTGAAACACACCCAGTGTCAGCAGCAGGTCAGTTTAGCTGAGCCGTGTGTAAGCACCTTTTCTTACTCGGCTCTATTTCACAATCACATTAGAAGCTGCAGGTCATGCCGAGTCAGGAGCAGCTTCTCCTGCCACACACACACACACACACACACACAACCATTACTATGTACAGTACACACTCATATACACTACAGATGGTAGTTTGGAGTTTCGGAGTTCTTGAAGGCTCCTCTGCTGCGCTACTTCTTCCAGCTCCAGTTGTCCAGTAGAAGATCTCCACCTCCATGTTCATGACTTCCTGCACCACAGACGGGTGAATAAGCATTGATTAAATCAACTGGGTGATTTAGTTCCTAATAAAATGACTAGTGCATTTACATTTATACAGCATTACACAGCAGTAACACTCTTATTACATTAATGTACTATTTATTACGACGTATTTAATATCAGGTTTGTCCCCTACATGTTTCAGGAACGTGTGCGAGTTGTGAAAGCTCCACGATGATGCAGGGGTTTTGGTCTCGAGCATCCTCTTTCCCTGCATGTGTGTGTGACGTCCCTCATCTGCAGAGAGTTCACAACGGCAAACTGACTGAACACACCCTGCCTGTCGAAGAACTAGTAACGGTCAGCAGTGCCAATCTCTCCATCTCCTAGAGCACTGAAAAACAGGAAGAATGATGCAGGCTGGAGTTTAAGATAACACGGTGTGGCACAATCGCCAGAGATGAAATCAGTCTTACAGATAAGTCGAAATATTCACAATCAGAAACAGGGCCAACAAACGGAGCACCTTCATTAAACGTATCATTACCATTAGTGCGACCACTCATAAGGAACGAGGGGGTAACTAGACTGGGGTGGAACGGGGACGTACGGCCGAGATCAGGTAAAGGAACGTGGGCGTATGACCGAGACGAGGGGTGACGTGGGAGGAAGGGGGGCTACGACCGAGACAGAGAAAGGAACCACCAATAAGGGTGAAGGAACAGGGCCACGCCCGAGACGGGGGGAAGTGAACCACCAAGACAGGCGAAGGAACGAGAAAGGGAAAAGGAATGCGGGGATAAAACCGAAATGGGGTAACGGAACGGGGCGCTATGACTGAGACAGGGGAAGGAACGTGGCCACGCACGAGACGAGGGAATGAGTTCAGCAAAATCCAGCAAACTGACTGATGCCTATGGCATCAAGATAACAAGAAATGCAGAAGAAAAAAAGTGTTGTTTGGACAATTCTGGAGGGGGCCTCAGTTAGGCCCACTTCTCTAATGGCATTATTGTGTTCCAAAATACCATTTA
>JAOTRS010134244.1:0-13312 GCA_028565755.1 Dinotopterus cunningtoni | reverse complement strand
GTACATTATAATAAGCTTTTGGCTTCAATTGCCAAGACAAGTTTTAGGAGCTAAAACAAGCGGCTTCTACTGTAGGGTGTGTACCCGCGTATACGTCCGTGTCGTCCTGAAAGCTCCTGACCCTGTGCCACTCTGTACACATTTAATCCTCCTGGTCTGACAGGATAATCCTTCACAGGACACTCGCTGGTACAAACAGTTTAAAGGGCTAAATGAGGAGCGACGGATATCAGGGGTCAGGAGACTTTAGATAGAAACACTGTGGCTAAAAGCCCAAAAAAAATAGAATAAATAAAGGTGAAATGTGTCTCATGATTCTCACCCGATCCTTCGGCAGAACAAATTTGTTAGTATTAAATCAGTAGAGACGGGAATCACCGGGAAGCTCTTGTTACGATATTATTGCAATATTGTGATTCCGTAAGAATCACGATTTTATAAATATCCTGTTTACTAAAAAAGATTTTCCGAATTTTGTAACAAAAAAAATAAAAAATTTTTAAACCTTAGCTTTATTCAGCAGCTTCACAACTGAATTGAACGGATTACATTCGTATGCCGAGAAACCGCTGTACAAGAGTATACATTATTATTTCTAAACTTTCTCCTACCGCACAGGATTTTTTCCTCCCATCTCTAATATCTCTTTGACTTCGAATTGACTCCAAACAATTTTATTAAATTTTTTTCATTTTTCTTCCTAATTTGGTCGTATTCAGCCGAAGACCATGACGCGTTTCCTCCGAACCACGTGACGTCACCCGACCGCATCTTTTCGAACTGCTCGCTCACGCAGCGCTGGGGGCGGCATAACACACTCGGAGGACAGCGCTATCCGCTCCTTCCGCTTGCGTGAGCTCACAGATGCCCCTGATTGGCTGTAGAGCCGTGATTAATGTAGGAGCACGAAGTACCTCTCATCCCTCCCCTCTGAGAGAGCTCGGCCAATCAGCTCTCTCCAGGCCCCAGGATGCGGGAGGCTACAGCATCACCCGGGAATCGAACTAGCGATCTCCAGACGATAGGCCGAGCACTTTACCACTACCGCACAGGATTTTTTTTTCTCCCATCTCTTATACTTATGTTTTCGATTTGTTTAGTACCGTCATGTCATATTGTCATGATTTTAACAGACTTTTATACAATTCCACAGAAACGTAGCAAATAATTGTCTCCTAGTAATCAGGATTCTATGCTGTGTGAACTGATACAAACATATATAAATGAAAACTGTATTTAAAAAAAAAAAAAGAAAAAAGAAAAAGAACGAAGATTTTGGACTCAATGTTGCAATACATGAATTGCAACACAAACTACATCTTACATTCCATAACGTGTCTTCACAAGGGAGAAAAAACTAACAGGAAAAAAAAAAAAGCTATGTGAAGAAACCATGAAAAGCTGAAAAAGAAATGTCACAGAAACATGCTGGTGCTGTATTCATTTCTAAGCATCCAGATGTGAGCGTTTAATCACAGAGAGAGAAGAGTTTATTACTGACTAACCCCGAGGAACACCGTGATGGGATTAAACTGATATTTTTTGAAAGCCTTTTTCCTACATGAAATTTGAGAGTTCTCTTTTCATTTCAAACCCAAGATATTTTGGTAATGAACATCGGTGGATGAAATGAGATCAGACCTGAGAGTGTCTCGACCTTCCTCTTTAGAGTCATTGGAAATCGACCTCACCATTACACTAAACAAGGAAACAGTTTCTGCGTGTAAGATCGATTCTGATACATTATCCCATGTTCAGTGTTCTTGTATTCAGAACTGCTCCTGTTTATTCTGCCACAGTGAGAGAAGAATGTACTGACGGTTGCACGCACTCTGCAGAGAAACACATTTACGCATGGTGAACTGGTTCTTCTTAAAAAAAAAACAAAAAAAAGATCACCCTTTAAAACTCAAGCGGCAGGGATGCGATGAATAACATTGGTCGATGAACGATTTATTAAAAATAAATACATTTAAAAAAATAAAAACGCTCATACAGACGTCCTGGCGGTGTGTGTCGACGGTGTGAGTCAATGCTTCAGACGTCACACTGTGCATTTGTGCCGATATATCAGGTAGAACCAAATATATTGTAACATGTAAATTGTACTGCTGCCGGAATATGGGAATGACCTCGCGAAAATTAAGGACTCACAAAATGCACATCATATTAGTAGTAGTAATAATATTTTTATTATTATTATTATGTCCCAGAAACCATTAAAGAAAAAATGTGATCTTATGAATATTGTGCTATTTCTTTGCCTGTGTGACCTTTTTTTTTATGTTTGTATAGTTGGTTAAAATGAAATAAAATTTAGTTAATCACAAAAAAAATGTAAAAAGAAGGACAAAGAGAAAAAAAATATGTCTCTAGGCCTCAGAGCGGTCAAGTGCCCGCCCTATCATCCGGAGATCGCGAGTTTTCTTCCCAAGTGATGCTGTAACCTCTCGCAGCCGGAGGTCTAGAGAGAGCTGATTGGCCGAACTCTCTCAAGAGGGGAGGGATGAGAGGTACTTAGTGCTCCCACATCAATCAAGGCTCTACAGACAATCAGGGGCGTCTGTGAGCTCACGCAAGCGGAAGGAGCGGATAACGCTGTCCTCCGAGTGTGGTAAGCCGTCGGCGGCGGCTGTTGTCACGTGGTTCGGAGGAAACATGTGATAGAGTAGTAGTAGTAGTAGCCTTAATGTGGGAGCCCCCTAGTGACGGGGAAGAGTTGGATACGAATAAAAGAGGGAGAAAATTTGGGGGAAAATCCCCCCAAAAAATGTCTCTCTCTCTCTCTCTATATTGCACAATCCTGATATAGTAATACATCGTAATCCAAAAAAATGGTGAAAAATTCTCTGGTTTTTAAGGTTTACATGCTCTGAAAAAACTGTGTTTAGTTCGTTTAACATACTCATGGGTGGATGGAAGGGAAGGTTATAAGGTTGGATCTCTGAAATGTGAAATTAATAGAAATACCTTCCTGCCTGTTTTTGCCCTACCAGGGGAGTAACATGACGTTTCCAGGAAGGATTTTTTGCTTTTATAGATTTGATGAAATTCCTTAAGCGTGTAAACACACGTCTTATCGGATCTGCGTCCATGTAAACAACTACGCTGGAATCTCATATCAGAATGATGTGAATCAGATTGAAGAAAGATTGTGCATGTAAACACAGCTACAGTAGTGTTGCTCACTTTGTTACTGTCGAATGAATCAAAGACGAGAGACGTTATGATCATACGATGTGACTAAACTATAGTAAACAACCCTAATATGTCCCCATGTTCTGCTTTGTACACCAGTCTTCCTAGTGCATTTGTATGTAGCAGAGCATCTCTGTGCTCATGAGGCCCACCAGGAGTAAGAACACCACGTGATGGGTCATGACTGATACGGCCATTTTTAACATGGTCCCTCGGCTCAAGTCCGGTCCTTTATACTCGTGTAGCTGTATAGCTGACAAGGACGAACACTGAAGATTTATCACTGCGCAAAACTACAACACATGGATATTATAACAAGTAGAACACACAGGATGCAGAATCTCCTGCCTCCGTCCACACGACCTCACACAACACAAGATAAAGGAAACTGACTGGCAGGAAATAATCCCGGTGCGAGACTCCAGGGCTTAGATTTGGCCAGTTGTTATAGGGATTAAACATTTAAAGCACTTGTTTTTATTATTATTATTGTTTCTACAATTGTTTTTCCTTAAATCATACTAAGTGTTTTAAAGCTCCATGGCCTACATACAGTCCCCGCTGGAACGATAAGGCCAGTTCATATGTTTTTTTGGTAGACAAAGAACAAGACCTTTTCTTTGTGTCCACCCTTTTATATGTTCTAAAATATCTAAACATATGATTTACAGTTGTTTCTTTACGCCCATGCACGCTATGTTAGCCTAATCCTGTAAATAATGAATAGCTCTGAAGGTCTACTCTTCTTGTGAGCACTGTTGTTAAAAGAATAAACCAATATGACGACTAAAGAGCTGTCTATGGAACAAAGGAAAGTCATTGAGAAAAAAAGAAGAAGAAGAAAAAAAAGAGAGAAGAAACATACCCTGGAGCCACTTGCACAAGCACTGAGCATAACCAAGACAAAATTTGGAGAGTCCTGAAAAGGGAAAAGTATAAAAATCCACTAATAAACCAGAAAATATGGGGAATACAAACAACAGCAGATGATGATGAAATGTGGGAGCTTTAAAGAAAAACCTGAGAAAACACCAGTCACTAACCAACCAACCAACCTACACAAGGCAGATAAGAATCAGAGAGTTAGATGAGAGAGATGAGCCACACAGGTCCTGGAACCAAGATTAACCCTTTTCCAAGTGTGGAGGTAAAAAAAAAAAACAAAGGATCTGCTCTTGATCTGTAACATACACTGCCTGGCGGGGGGAAAAAAAAACTCCAAGATTTCATTGACCGCTTTTAGCTTTGATTACAACACACAGTGTGGTGGTGAATCCATGATGTGTGAAAAGGATTCCTCATTGTCCCAGAAACACTCTTAGACAATACAAGTCCTGGAACATGCCTTAGCCATCAGGAAAGAAAAACTCCATAGATGTTGTAACCTGGTAACGCACGTCATCAGCTGACTTCATTTTATTACCACATAACGCTGCTGAATAAGTGAAGCATCCCCAGATGATAATGCTGCAAGCACGATGCATGATGGATGTGCTGCATCATGTGCTTCCCTTCATCTCTCTGGAACAGGGTCACTCTGGACTCATCACACCACATGACCTCACTCTATTGCTTCAAAGTGCAATCTTTATGATACTTAGCTTAATACTTTAATTAATCGTTTTCTGATTAATCTCACTAACAAGTGGTTTTCTTATGGCCACGCAGCTGTTTAGTCCCAATCCTCATCATGAGTGTGTGGAAACGATCTTACTTTATCTATTAAGCATTTAAGGCATCTCCATTCATGAATTTTTTTTTTCTGGTCACATTTCTTCCAAAGCTGAAAGTCTAGCAAAGTCCTTACAGGTATTCATAATGTCTTAGACAAGATTTAAACTAAAAATTCTTTAATTGGTTTCTGGCCAATAATATGACCCTTCTGAAGCGGGAACAAGCTTTCATTAAAATGATCTTCAAGGAGCTCCATTGTTGCCACCTGTAATACCAAATATGCAATGCAAGAAAAAATTTGCAAAGGATGCAAAAAAAAGCAAAAAAAAAAGCAAACCGACACTTGAGCACTTGTTCGTATAAATTATAGCACAAGATCAAACTAATTAGGCTTGTGCAAGTTACCATTATAATACTGTGCCTCATAACTTTCACAAATTATGGTTGTAGCCATCACTCACAGTTTGACAGCGATGTAGACTGCAGCAGAGAACTCTGGGTAAAAAGAAACATGTATTGTATAATGTGTATAAAGAATAGCATTACAGCAGAAAGTTACATCTACTATAGCTGCAAGCTTCATCATTTAAAACCTTTGTCTGAATATAAAACAAACAATTCTATAAACTCCACATGCATGTGCTATGTGGTGAACAGCGGTAAAAATACTGTTTGAAACAGCCCTAATAAAACTCCACACTTTGTCAATTCGACCCTCCCTGCAGGGAAGACCAGCCGGGCGTTTTATCTGTAGGCCAGCACGAACAAGACAGACAAGCTGCATTAGAGACTGATGTTCTGGTGCGAAGCTTTAAAGTCAGACCACATAGGCTATTAAAGTTTTTACACTGGTGAAAAGGAAACGCACATTAAGAGATGGAACGCTATTCATTTTTTTGTCAATCTTAACTCGGCAGACGTAACATTTTCCAGCAGCCTTTTAAACTCTCTAACATTACAGATGGAATTGATCGTTTATAGGCTTGACCAACATGTTTAATTTAATCAGCAAATGTTTTAGCTAGTCGGCGTCACAGTGGCGTATTGGTTTGCACTATGGCCTCGTACCTCTGGACTAATAATAAGATTTCTTTCAATGCATTGGTTATAAACACAAACATTGATAAAAAAAATTTAAGTTTTAGACATCATGCTGGCATAGTGGTTAGCCCTGTTGTGTCAAACCTCCAGGGTCGTAGCTTCAACTCCTGCCTCTGGTCTGTGTGCATGTTCTCCTCGTGCTTAGTGGGTTTCCCCTGGGTACTTTGGTTTCCTCCCACAGTCCAAAGACGTACATATTAGGTTAACTGGTGTTCCCAAATTGTCTATAGAGTGTGAATGCGAGTCCGCGCAACTGTGCCCTGCGAAGGAATATCACCCTGTGCAGGGTGCACCCAAACCTCATGCCCCAAGTTCCCTGGGATAGGCTCCAGTGCCTGCGAAGCTGAGCAGGATAAGTGGTATAGAAGATAAAAGTCCTACAAGCTTTATCTGGGTCCTGCTCCTCATTAGTCTACATTACTGCTACACTCGCCCACTATAGCCATATGCACAATGGTGTACAACAGAACAAGGTCAAGGTTGTGATTAAAACTCTGTAATTAGCTCCTTAAGTGCATGACACGAACAGTGGCACAACAAACAAACACTTTATATTTGCTTATTATTATAATGGTGCTGTATGTACATCGCTCCTGAAACATTAAGGACTTAGGTAGATTAGAATTTCTGAATGAAGATAAACGTTTAAAGTTCACAGCAAACAAAGCGCGAGTGTGTGCTCTCAATGGCTTACTGTGAAATTTGGGCTTCACTCGTCATCGCAAGTAAAATAGTAAGCACTGCAGAATAGCATCTCTATTTTTTGCCGCACGAATTACGAGCCAAATTACCTGCTGGTTTTTACCGATCTCAGCACTAGTCCTCTCATTTTAGTGTCCTACAGAGACTGCATGGAAACTGCTGGACCAAAGTCTTACACTTCCTGAGTAAAAAGTTTAATAAAAAACAAAAACAGATGCTCTTGTATATGTGATTACTGTTTACAGGAAGTACCCGACTTACGAACGAGTTCGGTTACGGGAGCATGTTTGTAAGTCCAGTTTGTTCTTAAGTCTAACAAAGTGAGTCTTATATGCCTTTAACACAAATATATACAATATAAAGCATACCAGTCCGTCCTATTGCGCCACACTGCTAAATTGTGACCAAAAACCATAACCACGCCTAAGGAAATGAATCTCACAGTCAAATGTAACAGTGTTGTCTCTGCGCCTTTAAATTGCGTGGAGAATCCCAGACGCCATTTAGTCTCAGAGCTGTTTTCCACTGTATTGGACTGAACTCTGTTCTGTTGAGGATTTTCCGAAATTAAGATTTTTCACCATCAGGGTGGCCAAGACATTGTGCTTCTAGACTGATTCATTGAAACCGGTGAGGCCGACTCATTTCTTCCGCATCCCCACAGGCACATGGTACATAATATACCAGACTTTAGACATTTTATACATTCACTTACACACAATTGTAAATATTGGTATCTGGTGCACTGCAGTGTCTATTGTTTGTACAGTACACATGAGCTACTTCCGTGATTGAACCGGAAGTAGATCCGCAGTCTGTTCGAATCTGCGAAAAATTATAACTCGAATGTTCGTATGTCTGCGACTACAATTCTACACTAAAATTTTTTTCTTGAAATGGACCAAAGTCAATTAAGAGTCTTTTTTTCTGTTCTTTGTTTTCTTCAGTGCCTCTAGCACATGTTGTAAACAGTTCATGATCATATTACCATTTGATGCAACAATTGTCTTGTGCTTATTTTATTTCCGTCTACATGCCAGAGCTTTATCACTGAGGACACTTTAAAGAAATTGATGTCCCTGGTGGTCTAATCCAATTCAAATCCAGGTGTCCTTACATACTAATGTATTACGCTGTTAGAGAAAAAGCACAAGTGATTCAGGGTACACCCTGGACAGGGGGCCAATCCATCGCAGGGCACACCACACACGTAATGGAAGGAAACCCACCAAGCACAGGGAGAACATGCAAACTCCACGCACACAGATCTAAGGTGGGAATCGAACCTCAGACCCCAGAAGTGCCAACCAGTACATCACCGCGCCACCCCTTATCGTCTACTGACATTACAAAAATGTTGAGTATTACAAGGACAAAAACCAAGTGAGCGAATAAAACCTCTCTCGTTAAACAAAAGCTTATCTTTGAGCAAGTAAAGCATGCATGTTATGTTATCTCTCACTTACACTACATACCATCCATCAACCAGAGGGCAATTTTATGGAGGAGCAAGAGACGATTATTCTGTTGCAAAGAGAAACGATTTCAGCCGGGATGTAAAAGAGAGAGCGATGGGGTAGTTTGATGTGGAGAACTGCAAGGCAATCAGCTGTCACATGACTGAACAAGATAAGTTGTCTGCAGGTTCTGTGAGACATTTTGATTACGGAGATCAATGCAGCAAGGAAAAAAGAAAAGCTGCAGTAATTTCATCCCTGGGTCCTTGTGTTATTTCCTACTGGAATTTAGCAGGGCATCAAATCTATTAGGTGATTTGAGATGCACCCAAGCTGGCGTATGACGTGTAGTTGTATAACCTACACCCATCACAATAATCACAAGCAACTCAACAAGTCAAAACAAATTCTCTTTTAGAGAAGACATATACCACATTTTTCGACATAATCTTGTTGCTTATTAATTTTGTCCCCAATTAGGTCGTATCCAATTACCACCCTTCATTAGGTCACTCCGCCATCAAGGCTACTACTTTAAGTCAGGGAGGGCTGAAGACTATCACGTTTCCTCCGAACAACATGACGCCAGCCGACCGCATCTTTTCGAACTGCTCGCTCATGCACCATTGGAGGCAGCATTACACACTTAAAGGACAGCGCTATCCACTTGCATGAGCTCACAGATGCCCCTGATTGGCTGTAGAGCTGAAAGTGCCAAGACCCTACCATCCCAGGGAGGGGATCTCTGAGGGAGCTCGGCCATGGCCCTCTCTCTAGGCCCTCGGCTGCAAGAGGGTACTCGCGATCTCCAGGTGATGAGGCGAGCACTTTACCACTGAGCCACATGCTGCTCTTCTTTCGTGCAAATCACAAGTGGGGCATCCGTTTTTGGTCGCACTGCTGTTATAAATGAACTGATGTAATACGTGTACCATGCACAGCAGTGACTGGAGAGACAGTAGCCTTAAACCGAAGGCACTGATAAGACAACAGGAGTTTTAATATAACCGAAGTGCGGATCATTTTTGACTCACCCTAGTAGAATGAGCGAAATGTCCTTCAAAAATATTCCTCAGTAGGCAATTAAACTAACATTAGTAAGCTAGTTAACTAGTTGCCTGACAGTAGGGATATGACCTTAAACAGAATGAAGCAATACAGGAGAACTATATGTACTTCATTTACACAATACTGCATAAAAGCATTTTAGTTACTCATTACAAAGCCTTTAATACTGAGTCACAGTGAGTAGCGTCAGAGCAATAACTCGGACATATAATCAGAGGTTATAAATTCTGCTCACCTGGTGAACAGGAACACAGGGGAGGAACATACTCAACTTTAAACATAATAAAACAAATCAGACGAATGATGATCATCTCCTGAGCATCCACGAGTGCAACTAAGGCGAGGCAGGATGTGATGATTGACCACGTTCCACAGAACAAATCTGTGTAGCGGGATAAAAATACTCATCACAATATGAGGACAATCCGCCTACATCATAGAGTTATAGCTACAGTTACTACGCCAATTATCTAAACCTTTGACCACAATAAGACGACTCTTTCAAGCTAAACGTACATCAGAGATGCCAACAATGCCAACAAGGAAATACATTAACACACCTCTAACTACTTGATGCATCTATTGGCTAAAGAAAAACCCAGTCATTTGTACAAATGTTGGTAGATGTATAAACAATAACGCATATTACAGTTTCAACAAATATCCCCGAAGTATATTGATGGCCGGCCAAGTATATTTCGCCACCCTTTTAAAAAACCTCTCAAGGAGAACGATGCCATCCGCGATCGCTTAACTAGTAGCGGACAGTTCCCTCTCGCGCTACCGGTCCTGTACCCGTTTATTCTGCTACCACGAGAGCGGTGCTCTGAGAGGCGGTAAATGCAACGGATGCCAGCACATGAACAGGAAGATTAACTTTAAAATGCAACCAGTTCAAAGGAGTCCTGCAGTCTGAAAAACAGCGCCATCTTTAGACACCAAATTAATGTCTTTACTTCATCTTACTCTTCACATATCGATGGAGAGGAGATGGAGGGGAGGGTCAATAGGCCGACTCTCTGAAATGCGAATATCAAAGAAATTAAAATATTGTGTTAAAGGTCATACGCATTTGTTCCACACTGCCATTGGGGCAGAAAAGATTTTCCCCAATCAGCCACCACAGAAGTCGAGCAAACGCCCCAGGTGGTGTGTTCTCACCTGATACATTGGAGTTTAAAATAGAAAAACATAAAGGCATGCACAGACACCTCACACTTATTTTAAAAATATATATTTTACAAAAACAGTGCTGCTGAACAACTTCTCGGCTGAGTAATGAAAATGAAACATATAAAGCAGAACAATTATCTTGCCGTCTTCATTTATCCACTAGACTCCCACCAAATCAGACTTGCAGGTAAACCCCACTCTCTCCACTTTCCTGTTGTTAAATAAGCTTTATGTTTTATTCTTGCTGCTGCCGCCATCACTAGCACAGGTTTTGCCATGTTTAAGGTCCATGATTCATTTCACAGTAATATCGTCGAACAAAAAAGAAACACAGAACACTCGAGATATGCATGGTCGCTTTGGATACTGTACAAGAGACATGACGTTGTGTCTAAGAATAGCACCCGAGAGCAAGTTCACTTAACCCCCACGACGGTGTGTTTGAATGTTAAAGACGGTGTTTCACAAGCGCTCTCGAAACTGCTTGTGTTTGCCGCATCCACTTAATCTGATACGTCCCTTTCACAGATGAGTCATTTTTGAACTCTATTATAACTTTAAGGGACCATACACTACTGTGGAAAAGTCTTGACTCCCTAATTTCTCATTTTGTCTTGAGGAATCGTGCTCCAGCCTTCCTGAAGGACTTTTTTTTTCGTCTCTCATTTTTGGCAAGTCTCATTTTCAGTCAAGTCCCTGTACCTGAGCCGTTTGATTTTTTTTTTTTATTTGTTAAGAAACACAGAGACCTACAGTATGAATCATTCGAGCATAAAAAGCATCTAACTTTAAGGCATGAACCAGTGAGAAACAGGTGCAGATGACAGATGATCAGGCCAATGATTAGTATACTAGTGACGCTGGATGCTGAGTGGACGGAACAGACGAGAGGGGAAATGAGGTTGCTGCTCAGGTTGTTACATAAAATTTTTAAACGACAAAAAGACAAAGCATGGAGAAAGAAAATCTGCTCATAATCCGGAACATACCAGCTCATCAGTCAAACACGCTGGAGCTCGCGTCATGGCTCGGGCTTACATGGCTGCTTCTGGAAGAGACTCTCTAATCTTTATTGATGATGATGTAATTCATGATGGTGGCAGCAGAATGAATTCAGACGTCTACAGAAAGATTGTCTGCTACTTCACAGAGATATGCATTCAATCTAATAGGGAGGAGCAATTAGAAAATGACCCAAAACACACAGCCAATACAACACAGGGAAGAAAAAAAGTGGAAGAGTTTAGACTGGCCGAGTGAATCCCCAGACTGGCCATTTGTACCTGCTGAAAACAAACAACAAATGAAAGAAGCTGCGGGACAAGCTTGGAGAAGAATAACAAAAGAAGCATGTAACAGTTTGGTGACGTCATTGGTTCTTCAGCTTGATGTAGTTATAGTGCACACGAGGGTTATGCAAAAACCCCAACTGTTTTCTACTGACTAGCTTAGCCCACGAAGGCTGAAGCTATGAGGGATGGGAATCACCAGTCACCACCGATATGATATTACGATACCCAGGTGCTGATTCGAAAAATATTGCAAAGTATCACAATTTTATAAATATCTCGATTCAATATTACATTTTTCATGATTTGTTTACAATTTTAAGACCTTGAACTTAAAAAAAAAAAAAAAAGTTGTCAAACTCGACAGTTTGTAACCTCGTCAACACCTTCACAATTGAACTAAATGTAAGTAAGTAAAGTAAATGTAATCCATTACTTATAACGGAAGTTTTCTCACTTAAAAACCAAGAGCAGCATTTAAACAATACAAAAAGAAATTTTACTCCTACTACACGGGATGCCAATGGGTGAATAGTTAAGAGTGCTACCTGTAGGATTATAAAGGAAGCGACAACATTTTATCGCCTCGAATGCCTCTGAAGTCTTGAGCATGTGTCGATCAGTTCTGAGCGCAGCGCAGACAGCTTTTTGTGAGCGGCTTCTAACGCGTGTGTTTGAGACTAATTAGCGCTCGGGTTGTTATGAGACTGGTGCAAGTGTGTGTGTAGTGAGTGGGTTTCAGAGTAATTCACTCCAGAGTTAGAGTATGGAGAAAATGGCCGATCGGAGGCTTTTGATAATGTTACGACATAAGAGTGTGTTTCTGTTGCACCACTTGGTAGAGAATGAGTCATGTCCAGGGCTGATCGACCTGAAAAACAGTCAATTACAGTCACTGACTGATCGTCCAGTGCATCTCTATTATTAATGTAATAAATCATTTGAAAATCGTTCTTGGAGTCAATGTGGTAATTCATGTACCGACACAAAAAAAAAAAAAAATAAATCGCGGTTCATAATAGATTTTCCACCGCATCACTTATAGCTAATGTACGTTTATGGACGATGTAGCTCAGACGTTACCTGTTCTACAATTTCATACTTCTATCAAAAAAAGTCAGCACGACACCAAATGGTTCACAGGTAGGGTTGTATACCTGGCACCAATATGGCACCGCTACCCATATAACCAGTACAAGTTAGAACCGAATCAGTACGCAGATTTCACTGCCTCACTTCAGTGTCACTTAAACACCCAACGACTGACTGAAATATCTGTCCCCTAATTCTTTAAGATAAGAAGCATAATCACCCTCATTGCACATGAATAATTTCCCAACTGAGAAAATGTATGTGAATGACATCCGTGTCGTTTTCAAATTCTGACTTAGTAAAAGCGCAACTGGGGAATTGAGAACATCTGCATGAGTGAAGCGCGTGAATGTAAAATGCCTAAAGCTAAACGTTCTAAAGTGTGGCTGTATTTTACTACATAGGGTTCCAACATAGTGACATGAAAAAAGTCAGGAGAAAAAGTAGGGATGCACCGATACCGGTATTTGGTATCGGCCTTGATACCACATTTTCTAAAGTACTCGTACTCGTTAAAAGTCCCCCGATACCGGGGACCGATACCACGGTCTGAGAAAT
>JAOTRS010134219.1:0-13318 GCA_028565755.1 Dinotopterus cunningtoni | reverse complement strand
GGTGGGGGTGAGGGGCATGGGGGGGCATGCATACTCCATGCACACAGACCCCAAGACGGGAATTGAACCTGGACCCTGGAGGCGCAAGGCGACAGTGCTAATCACCACGTCACCGTGTTATACATTATACATCATGCCATAATTTATAGTTTTGTCCCTATCTTAACTTTTGTCTGTACATTGGTCGCTCTTTCAATAAAATCTTTCCATTTCAAACATTGGAGGACCCGAAACCAGTCTCAGAAAATTGTCTGTCTGTCTGTCTGTCTGTCTGTCCAGACAGATTATGTCACAGCATCACGCAAAACTGGCTGGACAGAATTTCATAAAACTCTGTCAGTACTTAGATATCTGCCTGAAGTTTAACCTGCACCATTAAAATGGTGAGCAAAAGCGATGCTAGAAACAGTTATATCTTAATAGTTATATAAGCTACTTTAAAATAAGCTACATAACAGTGCTGGAGTGGTATAAGTAAATTTTAAGGTGCTGGAGTCAAATTAAGACAAAATTTAATCGCTATTCAATCTACTTTATTGATTTTTCACTGTGATGGAGTGCATTTGGCTGACGAGGACAGAAGTACATCCTAGCGAAAACATTTCTAAACTTTTCTATACCCTCTCTTTTATATTGATGATGTAATAAGATGAAATGACAGCAGATTCAAAGACTTTTAGGTAAATTTTGTACAATTTCCTAACATTTTGCCACCGTTCAAGTGTAAACAAATACGGTATAGTGCTGTCACACCAAATACAATTTTGTAAAATGACAGTTGGTGGATGTACATAAATAATTATACAGTATATAATTACATTACATTATATTAAAGCTGATCAGCTTATTAGAACTTTTTTCTACACACTTTAACGCTAATTTATAAAGCCTCTATAATGAACTTACACGTTGCATTGGCCCAGCATGTGAAATACACACAGGTGCAGGTCTCTACAGCTCTCCTGGCACTCTCTGTTTCTGCAGCACCTGATTTTAGACGTCACCAAGACTATTCTTTTGCTCTTGTTTTGCTGTAAAACAGTGAACATGTCACTGTTCGCGAGCACACACTCTAAATCTTCCACTGCTCCGGACTGCACAAGTTCATCATACTCCATACACCCGGAGTGATCGCATAGCAGTTTAATAACACGCGCGTGCTCCGCCATGGTCATCTGTATTCTAGCACGAGCTGAGGCATGACAACCCGATGACGAGTCGTTCGCGAGAGAACCGACTCTTTGAATCGGTTCTTTGAGTCGGTTCTTTGAGTCCTAAATCCCTTAGGAGTCTGCAGGTGGTTTGGGGCCCTGCTGAAGATCTGACATGTCCCGGCATTTGTGTATTTTTTTTAGTTACTTATAAACATATAAATGTCCAAATTTGATTACATGTATATATTTTGGAGTTATTATTATTATTATTATTATTATTAGTAGTAGTAGTAGTAGTAGTAGTAGTGTTGTTGGTTTAGTTCTTGCTGGTGTTATTATTTTAATAAATTTTAATATATTTAATATATATATATTTTTAGCAATTTTATATATTTATTGTTATCTCACTCACATCATCTATAACACTTTATACAGTATACAGGGTTGCGGGGGGCCTGGAGCCTATCCCAGAAAACTTAGTGCACGAGGCAGGGTGCCAGTTCATCACAGGACGTACATGCACGCACAAACACACTGCGGGCAATTTGGGAATGCCAAGTAACCTGAACTGCATGTCTTTGGACTGTAGGAGGAAACCAGGCTACATGGAGAAAACCCACCAAGTACGAGGAGAGCATGCAAACTTCATGCACACAGACCAGAGGTGGGAATCAAACCCAGACCCTGAAGGCGCAAGGCGACAGTGCTTATTACGTTACCATGCCGCCTATTATTATCATTATTATTATTATTATTATTATTATTATTATTGGTGGTGGTGGTTGTGGTGGAGGTGGTATTATTTTCATTCATTATTACATATAATTATGAAGTATTTCTTTATCAATTTTAATTAAAATTATTTATTGCTATATTATTATGTTTGAATTATTTAAAACATTTATTGCTTTTTCCCACCATGATGAATCGTTCGGGAGCACGAAGAGTCGACTCTTATTGTGAGCTGAACCGAGCAGATCCCGGACTTCCCACCATTTAATCACGCGCGCCTACAGATGACGCAGCGTTTAACACGAAACGAAACCAGCGAGGCGTACACCCGGTTGCCAAATCCTCGTTTATTCGACATGTTACACTGTTCCCTAGAACTTTCTCCATTTTGCATTTCATGTAGAAGGATTTGGAAACTGAGGTGTTTAACACTGTAGACCTCTAAAAGTGAAATTCTTTTTTTTTTTTTTAATTTTAGTCAATACATACTTGTGTTTTTGTACCCTTTTTTAAATGAAAGTATGGTGGCTCAGGGGTTAGCACTGTCGGCTCCGTCCTCCAGGGTTGGGGGTTTGAATCTCACCCTAATTCTTTGTGGTTACAGTTTCCATTGTCTCCTCATGCAAACTGCTGATGTTTTGTGTGTTTCCTCCAGGTCCTCTGCTTTCCCCTCATAGTTCAATACCATGTGTTACAGGCTAATTGTGGGCTATAGGCCTTGTGCATCTGCTGTAAACTGGTTATGTACAGTAACTGGTTCTTCACTTAAATACCTTCTTGTGTGTGTACGTCCAGGTTAAGTCTACAAAAGGTGACAATGTAAAATATGACAATGTATAAACGATAAAAAAAAACAGATATGAACCTTCCAAGTATGAATACAGTACATGCCTCCACAATGGAGTTGTTGCGAATAGAAGGAAAGTGTGACAAGGACAGATGATGATGTGAGATGACAAATAGTGATCCCTGTGTGTTGCCTATGCTTTGTGCGTTCAGCTGTGCTTCGTAGACAGGTCATCGTCATCATCATCATCTATACAGCTTTATCCTGTGTACAGGGTCAGGGGGGGACTGGAGTCTATTCCAGGAGACTTAGGGCACTAGGTGGGGTACACCCTGGTCAGGGTGCCAATCCATCACATGGCACACACATTTATTTACACACTATGGGCAATTTGGGAATGCCAATTAGCCTAACCTGCATGAGAACAGCAAACTCCAGGCAAGAATCCACCCGAGGCAAGAATCGACCCCGGACCCAGGTGGAGCAAGGTGATAATGCTAACCACAAAGCCACCATCGTAGGCAGGTAACACAATGAGATAGATGCGAGTCTTCCGAGGAAGGTGTGTCACCTGTCCACCTATGTGCTACTTTTTAATGCCGTTACAAATATGTTACAAAAACCTTTTTAAAGAAATAAATATTAATTTACTCAAAGTCACAGGTAACGTATAGTCACAATAGTTATTTTCTTTGATGACATCATTTATGAGTATATCAATGTTCCTACTATATTTGGAATGGTGTTTCTAGAATTGAGATGCTGCATAGTTCTTAGATGTTTATTTTGAAAACATTATCACTGGTTAATAAAGTTCACTAGTGCTAGTGCAAATCTATGCTTTCTGAAAAAGGTTCTGTGCAGGTTTGTGTAAATTCCCATAAATGGTTTAGAAGGAGTTGCAGATGGCAGATTAGATCCTCCTATGTTTATTGTCCTATGTTTATTGTTTATTTCATAAAAATATAATTTATTAGAATATGGAATAACTAGTGCGCATCTATGCTTCCTAATAAAGGTTCTGTTAAAGTTCGGTTAAATTCTCATGGATGGTTTGGGAGAAGTTGCGCATAGAGGAAAAGTGTGATGCCTACAAATGACGATGTGAGACAAAAGATAGTAATCATTTGTGTTGTCTATGCTTTTTTTAGATCATTTCTGACTTATTTTATGCTGGCGTGTCTAAAATCAGCGGTACGGTGGTGTAGTAGTTAGCACTGTCGCCTTCAACCATCAGGGTTGAGGGTTTGATTCCCGCCCCAGGTCTGTGCCCATGGAGTTAGTTTGCATGTTCTCCTCAATGGGTTTCCTCTGGGTACTCCGGTTTCCTCCCACAGGCCAAAGAAATGCAGATTAAGCTAATTGGCATTACCAAATTGTGTGCATGTGTGTGTGTGCCCTGCAATGGATTGGCACCCTGTCCAGGGTCTATCCTGCCTCGTGCTACAAGTCTAAGCTGTATAGAAGATGAATTAATGAATGAATAATGTCTGAAAACCAATTATAGAGTACCCTATATTATATAGCATATATTATATAATATACTATAATGTATGGTAGATACCATTCAAGTGCATAACTAACAGAACATTACAACATTTATAAAGTCACATGCTAAAATTCTTAGGGTAAAAACAAAAACATAAAACAGTACACGCTCTGTTTTATACAACTGTATTTATTATGCTGGAACCTGAGCACACATTTTACACACCTAAATCCTGAGTCAAAAGATCTTGATTTCAATGATTTGTACTATTTTTGGAGAGAAGAAATTAATCTTATACACTCAATCAAATTCACCTTGATTTGAATCACCCAAAAGGTTACCGAACTCAAATAAAGCCCTTTTTGCTCAAAACACTTTTTTTCATGATATTTTAAATAATAAAATAATACAATGTTTATTTTCAAACTTTATATTTCAGGTACAACGTAGTAAAGAGTAAATTCTGTTCTGGGAACGGATACCAATATCAGCATGAAAAAACAGTAGTGAATAACTAGTGAAATTAAGTACAAGTTACAATAAATGAATTAACAGACGTTTTACTTTAGTTTGGCTTAGAATCAGGCAAATCTGAGTAAAATGTGCACTACATTTTTGAAAATCAGTTTTGCGATAACTTGCTTTATCTGCTGTGTTTCGAAATGATTATTCAAGGTAAGATCTGCCACAATTTAACTCTGAATCAAGCCCTTGCCTCCCTAAAACCCTTTACATTATCGTTCCTTCTGCTCCTCAGTGCACATTATTTGATTCAAACTTTTAATAAATGATTGGAACAATAATCAAAATAGAAAATCAAGCAAAGGTCGACGATGAGGGCACGGTCTTTATCACGTCTTCAGCAGATAACGCAGGAGTTTTCTGATTTGGATGGCCGAGGGGAGGGAGACCTCGAGTACGATGAAGAATATGAATATGATGGAGTTGTAGAAGGCTGGGGCTGATATGTCGGAACTGTCGCTGCCCGAAACGCAGGAGCAGGTTTGGGTTGATATGTAGACGCTACTTTCGGAACTGTAGGAGTAGATGTGGGCTGATATGCGAAGGCTGAAGTTGCGTAAGATGGCCTGTAGCTGGCCTTCACTGGAGAAGGGGTTGGCCTGTTCACTGCAGAAGGGGTTGGCCTGTAATATGGGGATGATGACTGACTCCCGTCGGTATACGTGATGAGATACTCCGGATAGATCTGATGCTTCTCAAACACTACAAATATGGAGGGATTGTGGACATTATTCACGCAGCTGTCGTAATAGATGGTATCTCCGCCATCTTTAGAGGGGGGGCGGGTGTAGCTGGAGTCGCCGGTGATGTAGTCGCCAACTAGGACACGGCAAACAAACATGGTGCGAACTGTAGAGGCTCCGGTGTAATCATGGGAGTACTTGGCATCCCTGGCGAAATAACTTCCTAGAACAAGAGAGGTTATAACGTACAGTTAGTTAATTGGATTTTATACATTTATTGCAATTATTCTATATAAAAAAAGTCCCCCAAATTCTTTAATTGTTCCACTGATCCAGAACCACAAGATGCTGAATTGAGGAGATTAAGTTGCAAAGTGTAGCCCTTTTTTCATGCTTTTAATTTACAATTCCTATTTGTCAAATTAATAAATATGGAAACAAAGTGGTGCAGCCTGTGTAATATAACACTATTCCAGCCAAACAGCAACCAGAGTGCATTTTGGATTGATGATGTTTTAAAATGATATTCGTCAGCTGCCTTGGCAATGCTCACCTACTGTATGAACTTGGGGGTCGAAGCTTCTCAAGGAGCGCTAATTTTGCATGTTAAATTCAAATTATTTATTTTTCATAACCACTCACTCCTTCTTTAATGCTCCTTTTACCGCACCCTAATTCATAACCAAATTCTAAAAAGCACTTAACAATATTTATGGCCTAAACATAGACTATGTAATTTTTAAAAAGCTATGTATTGGCTCTTCTAAAATAATTTAAAATACATAAACAAACGGTAGCAAAACACCTTTCCCGTAAGCCGTGCCGTGAGTGCCACAGAGTCTCCAGTCGAAGTTTTGACGGCAGATGACCTCAATGTGTTTGGATTCTGTCCCATGAAACAGTTGTTTCTCTGTAACATTCTTCCCATTGTTATTCTTTGTCATTTGATCTTTCTGCCTGTGAAATCATCATCATCATCATCATCATCATTATGTACTGTTTCAAACCATAGTTTCATTATTGTACAAAAGTTGCACAAAATTTACACTGCTTATGTACATACCACTGAAATACTTCCCACAGGGATCTGTTTTGTATTCTTTCAATCTTTTGAATGCTGAAACCGTGCATGGTGGTTTTGAAAAGGCGCTCGATTACACTGTATTCACTTGAGTCACTCTGTAGCTGTACGTTCTGCAAGAAATTACAGACAACATCAGCAAGCGGTGGTGCAATAAAATACATTTGATCTGTCAAAGTATTCAGTCTCTACTGATGTCTGAGATTTTTTTATCACATAAGGAGGACCACAAAAGTTTTACTATATATTTATTTGCTTTAGATCAGTAAGCATGCAGACATGATGTATTAGTGTGTTAAATGCACCATTTTTAACCAGTTAACACGAATCTCAGAGCTCCCACAAAGTGTCTCTATGTCACTCCTCGACCAAACACAGCATTTCAGTGTCTATGTAAATAAGTTACTGCTGGGCCACACCCCTCCTGAAAACAGCAGAGCTAAGAGAAAGGGGTATGTCAGGGAAAGGGGTATGTACAGTACCAATCAAAAGTTTGGACAAAAGTTTGGATTTATTTTCTACATTCTAGAACAATACTGATTTTTTTTTTTTTTTCAAAAATATGAAATAACAATTAGGTAATTAAGTTTACACTGGTAGTGTATCTCCTTTCATGAGGTCATATTAGGGGGGAATCTAACTGGCTGGTTGAAGCCCTGGTCAATGCAAAAATAGAAAAAATACAAAAAGCAGGTAATGTTTTTTTTCCCCTCATGCTTTGTTTGGTCATGCACCCATAAGTCCTATCTGAATGTCTAAAAGTGAATTTTGCATAATAGGTGCTCTTTATTGCTACCTGTCTATCACTTTCATTGACTATAGAGTTTTGCAGAGGTGACATTATGTGGCTATGTTTGTTTGTATTTGTCCCTGTTTTTCCTGCAGCTGTCTCACACTTCTTACTGATTATTTGTTGCAAGCATTGCAGCACTCGTTTTCTTTTGCAAATCAATGTTTAAGCACCTTGTAACTGATCTCAGGTGTCAGCGCTTTATTCCAGTGGCTTGGCAGGGTTTTCATCTGGCTGTTGGGTGCTGGTTTTCTGAGAACGAAAACAGAGGTCCTTATGGTTATCAAGGTTTTGGTCTAAAAACTTGAAATCATGAAAGGAAAGTAGAAAATTGCTGTCCTCTTACTTTGTTCTGATTGTTTCTGCATCTGCTGCTGACACAAATACAGGGCGACGCCTTACAAGCTTTTTGGTCCCATAGCGCTTGTTTACCTGTAACATATCTGAAGAAAGAGATTTATTATTAGTTTTCATCTCTGTATGTAAAACAAAGTCATGCATTACTGTATAATAAAGAATCTTTAGGCTCTTAACAAAGATCTTTTTTAAATATTAAAGTGTAAAGATCTTTATACACCAATGACACAAATAAATGGCATGAAAAAGCATCAATTTTGGGGGTGAATTGAACACACCTCAGATATTCACACCAAGCATAATGAGA
The DNA here is from genome assembly GCA_028565755.1 of Dinotopterus cunningtoni. Lineage (NCBI taxonomy): Eukaryota > Metazoa > Chordata > Actinopteri > Siluriformes > Clariidae > Dinotopterus > Dinotopterus cunningtoni. Next base: position 5,416 of record JAOTRS010134219.1, on the reverse strand, counting down.
ATATGCGAGCACTGGTACAGTACTAAAAAGTCTTGCTACACAAAAGAATGGGTCAATTCTACTTCAGAAAACTTTAAAAATCTCAGAAACCATCTATCCTCCACTGTTGTTTCACTCTGAAACACCAGTGGTAGGTGGTCTCTGGAACTGCATGTCTGATTTCATTTCAGCCATAGCTGCCCACTACACTTTAGATTTTTTGGCACTAGCTGAGACCAACATATCTCCACAGGATTCAGTTACACTGCTCAATTCTGTGCCTATGTGTTCTCTCCTCTCCATAAGAATCTGGCAAGCATGGTGGTACAGGCCTGCTGTTGTCTAGAAGATGGTCCTTTACACTTCTTCACAAGTCCTATCTCAACTTTTCATAATTTAAATTTCCCCCATCCTCAAGAAACCCTATCGGCCGGTATCACTTCCCTCTTCGCTCTCTAAAATTCTTGAGCACATTGTATACAATTAAACGTTTCTTAATCTCTCACAGGACAATCTCAGTGACCTCAATCAATCTGGATTAAAAATGGAAAATTACACAGAGACTGCCCTTCTGTCCACCACTGAGAAACTCCATGCTGCTGGAGCAGCTAAACCGTCATCCGTCCTCACCTGGACCTCTCAGCAGCATTTGACACGGTAAACCACAGGGTTGTCTTGTCTGTCCTTGCAAATCTTGGAATCTGTGGCAGGGCATGACAATGGTTTGCCTTTAAACTAAGGTCAGTCGTATAAGGTTAAATAACAGAATCCACATTTGCCCTATGCAGACTCTCCACCAGTGTCCCACAAGGCTCAGTACTTGGTCCTTTTTTGTTCTCCCTTGATAACTGATCTCTAGGTGCTTTTTATAGCATCTTTATGCAGATGACTCATTACTGTATTTCTTTCATTATTTTTGTCGATTTCTTCTTCATAACAAAAAATAAATCAAAATTGTCCATTTTTCTTAGGGAGCCAATCGATTTAGAGCAATGCCTGGCTAAAGTAAAATATCATCTGAATCCTAGAGACTGGGGGGTTAGTGATAATTACAGAAGCACAATATAATATTGTATCGGGAGCCCTGCTGCACACTACTTTGATTGAATATATGATAAGATTTAGCTCATAGGCGCACCATGCAAATTTCATTACAATGTTGCAAAATGATGAGCGATGTTCCAACAAGCTGCATTCTAATTGAACAGAGGTGTTTCTGTTGCTGTGAAAAGTTTGTAAAATTCGGCCTGCCACTTCTGTCATTTATATAAAACATCCTATTAGATTAGAGATTAGGTTACTGGTTTGAAAAATATTACTGACATACAAAAACATTCTACTGGTGTATAAAGAACTTAAAGATATTGAGCTTTCCAAATAGCTATAATATAATGTTGTGTGATTTCCAACTTTTCATATTGTCTTGACCTCCTACAGTACTACACACGTTATTTTTCTTGTTTGTTAAAGTCTTCTTCTAATACACCATGCAAACAATGTGTGGGAATGAGGTGGTACCTTGGAAGCTGAGTGTGTACGTTTGTGAGCCAGCCGTGAACTCCATCTCTGCTTTATTGTCCTGTGTAAATTTCTGCTCCAAGTCCTCGCTGGTGATTGAAGCCGAGTTGTGACCTCCGGCCTGAACGACAAACACATGCTTTATGTTCAAAAACAGCTACGGACATACAGTAATACAGCATTGGCTTGTTAGAAATTGTTTAAAAAACAGAAGTTTTAATGCAACAAACCGTATTCGCTCATAAAGAACAACGCACTGAATAATTTGAATATGAAATGTTATCCGCAATGTTGTTGTTGGTCTTTTGGCTGCTCCCGGCAAGGGGTCGCCACAGCAGAATATCCAGCCCGGACAACAACTTGGCACAGGTTTTACGCCCTTCCTGACGCAACCCTCCCATTTTATCAGGGCTTGGGACCGGCACTGCGTCCAGTGGCTGGGGGGTTTGGGCACAGCTGGGAATCGAACCCGGGCCTTCCGCATGGCAGGCGAAACACCTACCACTGAGCCACCAGTGCAAATGAACTGTTATCCGCAATGGCAGTGGCTAACTCTTGTAATTCGAGCCTACACCTTGAGCTTTTCCCAACCACAAAGGTAAATGTATTTTATTGGGATTTTATGTGGCATGCATTTGTATTCAGTCTCCTTTACGCTGATACCCCTAACTAAAATCCAGCCTTTAGAAGTCACCTAATGAGTAAATCCACCATCCCAACATCCACCAATTTAACCTCAGTATACATACAGCTGTTCTGTGAAGCCCTTAGAGACCATTAGTGAACAAACAGCATCATGGAGCACAAGGAACACACCAGACAGGTCAGGGATAAAGTGGTGGAGAAGTTTAATGCAAGGTTAGGTGATATAAAAATATCCCAAGCTTTGAACATCTCACAGAGTACTATTCAATCCATCATACAAAAATAGAGAGAGTATGGTGCAACGGTTACCCTCCGCCTAAACTGACAGGAGAACATTAATCAAAGAAGCAGCCAAGAGGGCCATGGTACTGTAACTCTTCTTATGTTGCATTTTAGATAAGCATTTTGGTGTGTGAGGCGCTTTATGACAGTTTCTTTATAATCTACATGAAATAATAGGATAAGGTAACATGTTGCATATGTTGCCTTCTGATACATAAAAGTTTGAAATTTTTGATACTTTCTCAGATCCTAATTGTATTTGTACACTGTTGTTTAGAATAGTTTTTCTTACAGCTTAAAATAGCAAATAAATAAACAATACCACACAATAAATAGAACACTTTATATGGAAGATCCCAATAATCCCCACACACCTGTCGCCAGCAATCAGTATCAGTCGATTCTGATTCCTGTAATCGGTGATTGGCCCCAAAAACCCTGATCGAAGCACCCCTAATTTCAGTCTTTAGGACTTTTTAAATGTACAGTTTCAGCCCACATCAATTTGTTCTTTTAATACTATGCTACACTACTTACCTACCTACATAAATTTCACTCAGTATAGCAGTATAGCCATTGTGATGTTTTAATTATACTATGCAGTTGTACTGGTATATCCTTCATCCCGCTCCTGCACAAACATTACTTTACCCGTCTCTGTTACTTACTGCCAATGCATACTGGATCCAGTTGCCGAACTCATCCTCCCAGTACCACGCCCAACTGGTGGTGAGAATATAATTGGGCTGGATCACCGAGGAGACCGTCGAGAGACGCCGCACGACGTCACAGCCACGCATCATTGTATCGAAGTAGACTCCAGAGCTTTAACAGACAAAAAAAATAAAGAATAATAAACAAAATGGTCAAAATGATTGCCTGGTGTCCCGCCTCGTGTCTGTGTGCATGGAATTTGCATGTTGTCCCCATGCTAGGTGGGTTTCCAAAGACATGCAGAGTAGGCTAACTGGCATTCCTAAATTGCCCATAGTGTGTGAGTAGGTGTGTGAATGTGTGCTCTGCAATTTATTGCCACCCGGACCAGAGTGCACCCTGCCTAGTGCCGTGATCCTGTATAGGACAAGTGGTATAGAGCATGCATGAATGAATGGATTCCCTCATGCATACATTGTTATTAAAACCACTTGTAAATAAAATGTCAGTCAGTTGGTAGTTTCTTAAATGTTGTTCCTCTTTTGGCTACTTCTATTAGGGGTTGCCACTGCGGATCAGACGGTCTGCATTTTTTACCCGGCGCAGGTTTACGCCAGATGCTGGGCTTTATCCAGGCTTGGAGAGTGCACTAACTTGTTCAACTCCCCAGTGGCTGGGCTTGGTTCTGGGATTTGGTGAGAGTGCCAAATTCTAGCTACTAATCCACCAGGGAACCATGTCTGCCTATTTATCATCATTTAACTGTGATAATAACATAACCTAAATTGATTGGGTTCTAAATAAATGTTGTGTCCATGCTACAGAAAAGCTGACCAATAGACTACTATCTGATATTAATGACTAATTAGTCAAAAATAATAGTCATGCTGTACTTCAACTACAGCCTAGGTATATTTACCCTCACCAACCACGTCATAAGGAACACCTGCTTACTCATGCAGTTATCCGATCAGCTGATCACGTGGATGCAGCACAATGCATAAAATCACGCAGATAAGAAGGTCAAGAGCTTCAGTTAACATTCACATCAAACACCAGAAGGGGAGAAAAGTGCACACAAGTTCCAATGTTTTTGTTTGGTGATTTTTTTTTTCCACATTCTAGAACAATACTAAAGATTCCAAAATAACACACATGGAATTAGGTAATTACAGTAAGTAACAACAATAACAAGAACAGTTAGTAGAATGTCAGGAATGTCAGCTGTTCCGGAATAGTTCCTGTAAGAACAGTATTGTGAAATGCATTTGCAAAACCCATGAAGCACCGGGATGAAACAAGCTCTCATGAAGACCATCTCAGAAAGGCACAATAAAAACGTATCTTTGCTGCAGAGGAGAAGTTCAGTTAGAGTTACCAACCTCAGAAATAACCATCTAACAAACAGCACCTCAGATTAGAGCCGTTACAAAGGATTTACAGATCATAAGTAGCAGACACATCTCAATATCCACTGTTCAAATTAGATTATTGTATATTTTAGATGCCGTCAGTATTGTTTTACAGTGTAGAAAGAAATAAAAATCAGGAAAGACCATGGAGTTAGAAGTTGTGTCCAAACTTTTGACTGGTAGTGTATCTCTGTGCATGATGTCACATTAGGGGGAAAAAGAATCTAACTGGCTTGTTTAAGCCCTGGCCAATATAAAAATGGAAAAAATACATAACGCAGGAAATTCTTCTCCACCAATCCTTCATGTTTTGTTTGTTTGTAAACAAAAAGTCATGATATACAGTCCCAGCTTTAAAACCTGTTACGAAACCTGTTGCTGTATGCAAATTTCACCTAACAGGTGCCATTTCAAAGCTGGTACTGTAAATCATTACTTTTTGTTCTTTTTTTTTTTAACCCTGTTAACATGTTTATTGCGTATTGGTGCTAGGCCAGGTTCACATCCCATCCAATCCCCTGAACCCAGTCTGCACCTAGTGCTGGTCCTAAGCCTGGATAAAAACAGGAGGATCGTGTCAGGAAAGTAATCTGGCATAAAACCTGTGTTAAAATTAAAAAAAAAAAAAAAACTGAAATAACTAATATAAAGGTTATGTGACGTTACAATACATAACCATATAAATAGATAGATAAGCATTCTCAGTAAATATCTATTTATATTCTTATTCATGACAATAAACAGCATAAAAACTAAGGCTACATGTTTAATAAAAATAAATAAATAAATAAATAAATAAATAAAAATCGTTGTGATTATTTTGACACATATTGCGATTTACACTGTGATATTTAACTATTAAATGCATAATTTAGCATTCAAATGTATTCATCCAGGCTAATACCAAATAATTGGCCAAATTATCC
>JAOTRS010134176.1:0-13322 GCA_028565755.1 Dinotopterus cunningtoni | reverse complement strand
AATTTATACGAATAATAATTCAATGAACATCGAATAATGAAAAAAAGAAATTGCTTTTGAATTGTGAATCACCCAAAAAATTTAAAAACATCCTAATGAAACAGGCCTGACAAAATATGGGACCCTTAAGATAATACTTTGTCGCACAATCTTAAGAGGAATCATGCAAATTCTGTAGCTCATTCTGCAGACTTCTGCACTTGTTAACAGGCAGTTATGCTCACTTGTCATAAGTTTTTATTTCAATGATGTTTGATAGAATGCCACTTTAGAATAGTCCTATATTTTGTTCTTAGTCATTTCTGGTATGTTTTAGCTGTGTTTTTTGTGTCATTATCCTGTTGGAAGACCCATGACCTGTACCTGAGACTGAGGTTTCTGACATTGGATAGTACATTTGCAGCTGTAGTCACAGGAATATTAGACTGCTTGAAAATGGTCTCATAGCCTTTAACTTTAACATGCTTATCAATAAGTCTCTTTCTGATCTCTTCAGACAACTCTTTTCATTTCTTCCACTGGTCCATGTACATACACATGATACACCATGATACCAAACAGCATTTATAGATGCTACATGAGTAGATAGTGTTCTAAACAGTTGCTAAAATCTCATGTTTGTTGTTTTAACAGGCCAGCAGATTAAATTAAGATAAATGTAACTTGGGTTATAATAAAGATAAATATAACTTAGAATTTATTTTATACTTTTCCTAATTCATAATGCCAAAGTAATGTAGTTAATTCCAAAATACAGGCTGAGATGCACCTTGCAGGCAAGGCCTATATCCTATGTTACAAAGTATGCATTGGGGCATAAAACAATAATTGAATTTGAGGCATGAAAATAAGAAAGGAGCAACTGTGTTACCAGAAGAATTCTTGCATATTCTTCCGCATGCTCATTAAAACCTCCAAAAAAACCCAGCTAAAAAGCTGTTTTCGAAAGCATCTGTTGTGTTGACCACTCCCATTATTTTTGGTATCTCTTGATGGGTATATACACTTGCATATACAGTACAGTACATCTGTTTGGACAAATGTAATACTCTGAACCACATCCAGGGCTTTTATTTGCTTAATTTATCATGGACTAACAAGGGAACAGGGCACATCTGGCCATGCAACTGCCTGTCAGTCATTTGTTCCATTGTTTATGAGTTCCCCAAATAGGGGTGTGTGTAAAAATGGCTGTAATTCCTGAATTGTTAATGCCACACTTTTTTTAAACCCCTTAAAAATCTTCACTTTGCTCACACCATTCAAATTCAAATTTTATTTGTCTCATACACAGTCATACACAGTACGATATGCAGTGAAATGAGTGTTTAATTACAAATTCAAATGTACAGTGACCAAATGGCAAATCACTTTTTGCACATTAGCGATCACCACCACTATAAAACTCTGATTACCCTTCCACGTACATTTTAAAGGCCAGTATTACTGTTGCTTGCTGCAGAATCCTCACTACATACAGGTGTACAATAGGTGGCTTTCTGTTTTCAAAAGCTTTTGCTAATTTCTAGACTACTTATTTGTCTGCTAACACACAAGATAAGCTAAATGTAAAAAAAAAAAGAAAAAAATAGAAATGTGCATTAACTGCCAGACACCAGTGATATAACTGATCAAATTGCTACAGGATTATGGGTACCGCGACCCCTGGTGTTGTCACAGGACTTGATTAAGTGGTTTGAACTAGATCTGGCTGTGCAGTTGGTGTTAGCAAGGTGAACATTAATGGGCTAAACTTGCTAAGATTTGCTTAGACAGTTTAGAGCATAACTGATAAAATATAATTAAGGTTGAATCTAATATACTGTAAAACAGATTTTAGTACTGAACATATAGAGCTAAAATCATTTTAACCATTAAGTTACCTCGGGTATTCTGTCGCAGTGACAGTAAATTTCAGTTAATCAACTGACATCAGTTACCATGTAGCACATGCTCTGACACCTTATACAACATAAATAACATGCTACATAAAACACAATTCATTCCAGACCTCCAGAACTTTCACAGATATTCTCCAGGTGCTGTAGTATGCTTCCTCAGAAGTCTGTTTCTGGGTTAGTGCTTCTGCAGCTGAAGCTATGAAAAGTGTGACAACTTATCCCACCCTCCCTTATTTTTTTTCTTTGTTCTATTCGTTTTATTTTGAGGTACAGATTTTTTCATTGTTGTGATTTCCTGTACTTTTCAGGTGTGTGATGGTCAAAGTGGTAAGTAAATGTTATGGATGCCGTTTTACAATAAATCTTATCTTATTTTGAAACTAAACTATAATAAAACTATATGGTTCTTTAATTCACGCTTGACACGCATGCTTTCTATTTCCTCAGACATAACTGTGTCTGTTTTTACCGTCACATCTAGAAGTATGACGGTTCGCTGGAGCAGGCAGTCTAACGCTAGTTCCTACAAACTGACTGCTGCACCAAAAAACTTGCGTGAGCAGCCCGTGTTCACGCAGTTCAGCAGCAACACGGTAATGGGCTCTGTGACCTCACTATTCCCAAATACGGTGTATACGATACGCGTGGAGGCTATGGACAGCTCCGGGATCGTACTCAGCAGCGCAGAGACTGAGGAGACGACGGGTGACTTTTTAAATTAACTTATTTGACTGTTTGGGTCCAAATTACCGATTTACATCTTTCACCAAAACATTCATTACAATTCTCACATAAATTTTCCATTTTCCAGGACAATTTTAGCTACTTTATGTTGTCTTAGGTCCGATGTCTAAATTCGTTTTTTTAAGCTGTTGTTTATTCTTGGATTATATTAGATTGGATAATCTTTTCCACAAATGAATGTGCGTTTGTATGTTTGAATTCTGTCAGCACCCGAGGTTCCTTTCATTGTGCAGGCCTACTCCAAACGCAGTGACAGCATCACGGTGGAATTCGGCGAGGTGTCAGGCGCCACTGCATACATTCTGCGGGCAGAGAACAAGGACGGCTTCTTTTTAGAGAGTGTGGTGTATGGCTCGCCAGGAATGATTGTCAACCTGAGGCCCTATACCAATTATACACTAAGTGTCTGTTCAAGGAACAGTGGTGGCCGTAGCCAGCCCTCAAGCCCAGTCCGTGTCAGGACAGGTAGGATAATCAACTGTTCAGTTTAACATTGTTGGTTCCCTTTTAACCAGGGGTCATTGAATGATATATTTCTAAATGTTGCACTTTTTTGTACAGCTATGTACGATGTTTGATTATTCTTGTGTGTTGTAATACTGGTATTCATGGTATTTTTTATTATTTAATTATTGTGTAAGTTGTCTGCCTTAAAAAGAGAAAAATAAAACATGATTTATGATAACGTATGAATCTTGCCAGTGGGCTGAGTTTGCATGTTTTGTGGATTTTCTATTGGTATCAGATTCCTCTCTTTATCAAAGCATATGTTGTAGTCCGATTGGCATTTTTTAATTTCCTGGAGTATATGGGTGTGGCCTTAAGACGTGTGATGCATCTGAGTTGATATCTTTGATAGGATATGATAAATGATAAATTAAAGAAACCATGATACTACTTTAATACAAATTATAATAGATAAAGATAGTGATCACTGAAATGCACCCATACTACATGATGTCACACAATCTATTACCGAATACTTTTAAATAAAGACCTTTGCCAACATTTCCCCATGTTTTCTTGTACTAAGTAAAAACACTGTAAAATAAAGCCATTGATGTCTGAATGCCAAGGAAATTTTAGACTTATAGAAAAGTATTATTCTTTTTTTGCATTGTGACTTTGTATAAAAGGAAAAAAAAAACGAGAACTGGGTTACAGTACATCCTCTTCTCAAACAATATGTCTGAGTAAAATGAGGAGGTGCAGTTTTATCAAAAAGTACAAAAGAAACAAATATCTCTACTTACAATATGTGTGGGGAAAACTAATATATACCTTTCTGCTTGTTGTTGAATCAATTCTGCATTTTTTTTTTTGCTTTACTAAATCTTATGTTATTTATTTTAATACGTCATAATGAATAAATTATTAACTTCATTATATATCAATAATGAATAACTTTATTAGTTCCCCTACTGTATCTTCTGTAATTGTGCACGCTTGAAAGAGAGAGAGTTCCCAGGAACAAGGCTCAGCTATCAAACAAACAAACAAACAAATAGTCAAAAGTTTTTAAAAGTACATTCTGTATACAGACAAGTTCATAATTGGCATTTTGGTCACAATCTGCCGCCAAACAAATGATTTTCCTACAAGCAAACATGTTGATGGGAATGTCAAGATCTGGGGCTGCTTTTGCAGTTCTCATCATTAAAGGAGCCGTGAATTCTGAGATGTGCCAAGAAATTATTTCACAGAACATCATGCCACATCGTACATCCAGGGTAAAGGGTTTGATTCCTGCTTCGGGTGTGGGTGCATGGAGTTAGTATATTCTCCCCGTGCTTGGTGGGTGTCCTCCCACAATCCAAAAACATGCAGATTACATTAATAGTCGTTCCCAATTTATCTGTTTTTAGTGTGTGTGTGTGTGTTTGTTTGCCTTGTGATGGATTGTCACCCTGTCCAGGGTGTACCCTAAGTCATCTGGGATAGGATCCAGACCCCCTCGACCCTGTATTCAGTATAGGCAGTATAAAAGATGAATGAATGAATCATGTTTATCTCCTAAAAATAGGATAAACTTGGCTGCTCAAACATTATAAGGGCCCAAAGCATTGTGTCGAAGAATGGCTTGGAAGAAAAAAAAAAGATTTGTGTTTGGATCCAGTTAAGATGCTGTGGAAGGACCTGAAGCAGGCAATTCATGCCATTCCTATTGCCATCTCAGAGAGTTTTTCCTTGCCACTGTCGTCCTCAGCTTGCTCACCAGGGACTATCTGACCATTTTGATTCATGCACACTCACATTCCATACAAACTTAAATAATTCCTTTGATTGTGTAAAGCTGCTTTGCGACAATGACAATTGTTAAAAGCGCTATAAAATAAAATTGAATTGAATTGAATTGAATGCCAGACTTCAAACATCACTTAATTTGCAGATTTGTCCTGGAGGGGTGTGTGGAATTCCTTAATATAAAAATCAGAGAGTTATTTGTGGGAATAAGAGACATTTTCTGTAAATTATTCATAGAGGTTCCACCAGCTGTGATAGTCAAGTGTCCACAAACCATATATTTGAGCTATATAATGCCATATGTGTAAGGCAAGGATTAGCTATAATGCAGCTGTAATTTAAGCTGTGAAAGCCTGTGATTATTAACAGTATATTGATCTCTCTCCCTGTTTCTTTTAAGTTGTTGTAGCACCAGCACTGCGTGCTGTGTCACCTACTGAGGACAGTATAGTGGTGAGCTGGGATCCTGTGGACGATGCAGTTCAGTATACACTGTCTGTATTCATGGAGGCATTGAACACCTCGCTCCAAGTCAATACCTCCCAGACCAATGTGACATTCAGCAATTTAGATCCAGGGGTTACTTACTGCATCAAGGCTACAGCCTGGGACCCTACTGGCATCTCTGGAGATGACATCACTATCTATCAGATCACCCGTAAGTACCTGGTACAAACGCAAACATTAATATAAATTTGATCACTTGACTTTTCATTGTCATCTGATCTGTGTATGCCCTGCAATGGACTAGCACCCTGCTCTGGTTGAATTTTTTCCTCATGCTCTCAGAATATTACTGCTTTGTTCTGCACATGTGCACTGCTATGTTCTATTGTCTAAGCAGAATTTTCTTCCATAACAAAATCCATTCTGCATCATCAGCCCTGTAGCATGCAGTTAAATATATACAGAAATGAATTTACTGTGTAAATCCACCAACATACACATGTACATGTTAAATAAAACAAATTAATATTTTAGGGACTGTATGTGTACTGCTGCTTTTGATGTTATCAATTTGTGTTTTTTAGAAAGAAATCACACATCAATAGTTAATAAACCTTTAACAACAGATAACAACAATACCCCAAATGACTGAAAGTATGTAATAGCAAGCAGAACTTACTATGGATGTGTTTTCTAAACAGTCACACTTAATTAACTGGTCAAATAAACTGTATGTCTTTTGGATGTTTGGTTCTGCAGCACTACGGTAAAATGTATTAATACACTTTCCAACATATTATAGCTTTAAACAATATAGATTTAAATAAAGTCACAATACCTCATCTCATTTTGTGGATCCTCATGAACGCAGGTATAATTACTTAAACACAGGTACAATTTCTAAATAACTAAATGATAAAAGTTACATGAAGTTACATTTTTTTCAGTTTTGCACTCAGACTGAACAAACCTGTACATTATCTGTGAATGCAAATATATAATAAGTATTTAAAATGTTTATTAAATAGTCATCTGATTAGTTTCACAAAAAGTCACATGTTCATTCTGATACCAAATAAACTTTCAAACTGTATATTAGTTAATTTAGGTGATTAATGCATGCTTCTTTTGTCCAGGTCCCCCTGTGCCTGTAGGTGTGCAGGTTTCATTGACCCTGGAGAGAATCATGGGACTCGCTGTATATTGGGAGGCTGTGCGTGGTGCAAATGTTTACTATGCCGTGAGCTCCCTGGGGCAAAATTGTACATCCATGGGAGTTCCATTCTGCATCATTAGCCCTATAGGATGTAGTGAGAACCACACACTCATGGTCATGGCTGAGAACCAAGCTGGCCTCAGCAGCCCATCCCTGCCACAGGACCTGCTCACCTGTATGCAATGCACACACATGTATTTATTGTGTAAATACACCACCACACACCTGTACAAATTCAATAAAAACAGGTTCACATTTCTGTATGCTTTAAACATAGTTTTACAGATTCACATACTGTATCTGTATGTGTTAATGAGTTTAGTTTTAAGCTATTTTCTGTTATTGACCTGTACTTGTCTCACACTTAAAGACATTTGTCCTTGAACTTGCTTTGGCCATTAGTCTCACTAAATAGAGTTATGCAGGAGTGGAACAGTTGAAAAAACTCTCTATTGTCCCACAATCTGTAGCAATACATTTTCTATATATGCTTGTGTGTTTAAGTGGTTTACCACACACATTTTTAAAATATTTTCACAGTGTTACAGTGTTCTTTTGGAAAATGTTGCATAAACATTGGCCCAGTGCACAAATTAAGATCACTAGTTGAAATAGAGCTTGGAATGAAAAATTTATGATTTTGGATTTGATCTTAAATTTATATAATCTTGACCTGGCCCCCTTAATACTCAGCCTGGACTTGATCTTCTTGGACTTGAATTAGTCTTGAATTTGACAGTGATAGACTTGTCTACAGCCCTACCTTTACATATTAGAACCCTGCCACACAATTACTATAGTTTTTGGCCAATGATTACAGCACTTTTCATAAGTGGCCCTCTCCTTTTTTAAAAAGAGACATTTGCACAAAGGCCATCTTGATGCTCTAGTGACCAAGGTTTGGCCTTTTAACGAATCGTATAACAAATGGTTAAGGCAGGAAGTGAAGACAGCATCACTAATGGCATGCCAGAACAACACCAGGATAGAAACCTAGTGTCAGAAGGAGGTGATTCTTGTTGGTTGAACAGCAAAGAGTATATCCAAGGACATACAATAAGGTAATCTAAAGTTCATAGCAGGGAAAAAACAATAAATGAACTTGGCACAAAGCCTTCTGCAACCCTGTACAAAATAAGAAGTATAGAGGATGAGTGAGTAAGTGTGAGTGAAACATAGGGTGGAATGTCTTAAGTTTTCTAACATACCTAACACATCCAGTAACTACTGTGTACCAGTAGTGTGTTAAGACTATAACACAGATTCTCCTTTGCAAACACACACACACACACACACACACACACACACACACACACAATTACACAAACACAGAAAGATAGTAACTGTCCTCCTTTTGTTTGTTACAGTCCCATGCCCTCTAGACTCAGTGGTTGTAGATGAACCCTCTGTAGGGAACTGCTCAGTGACCTGGACCAGGGTGCCATGGGTTCAGTACTACATGGCATACATTATCAGAGATGATGGAGCACTAATGAAATGCAACACCACCAGCACCATTTGCTATTACAGCTGTGACTGCGGCTACACTTACAAGACCACTGTAGTCGTCTACAATGAGGCTGGTCCCAGCCCTGAAGGACCAATTTACAACTACACCACTGGTGTGTGTATCACTAATGAATATATAAATTGATAATTATACGTAACTGTCTGTGTGTTTTACAGCTCTACACAACTCCATATACTTTTTAATAACCATCACAGGGAGACCGATTTTTTTCCCATTTTTTTTTAACTTATCCACTTTCTGTCAGTCACCAAAAATTACAAAGTCATTCTTAATTTTTAAGGTCCATAGTGTGTGATTGAGCTGTATACAGGATAAAGTGGCATAGACACTGGGCAATGCTGGGTGTAAAGCATTACAAAGTAACACGTTAGAGTACTCGGATTACTTTTTTGATGTAACGAGTAAGCTAACGCGCTTGGTCCGCCATTTAAGTACCAAGTTACTTATTTACTTTTTCGAAAATGTAATCCGTTATTCAGACAATTTATGTAATCCGTGAGCCAGACAGCAGTCATTCCCAATCCATTAGTGTGTGTATGTGTGTGTGTGAAAGCCGTCCTACAAGCCCCGCCCCCGATAACCCGCCCCCCTCTGTTATTCCTGCTGTTATATCCCTATCTCACCTATGCGGTTTGGATATGCGAGGACCGATGAAAGATGGAAACCTAATCACTAATCATGAGGAACCGTACTTACGGCCACCGCGCGAAACCACGTAGGTGAGATAGGGTTAGTAGTAGTTAACAGATTATGGGCCAAGCTTCGCTGAATGATGAGGGTAGAATAATTATAAAGGTCTTGACCACAATGGAGTTTTCATTTTCTGCAATGGTAAAGTACTCAAACTAGTTACTTTTATCAGAAAGTAACGCTGTAATGTAACTGATTACTTTTTGAAGACAGTAATTTTGTAATGTAATTAGTTACTTAAAAAAATAACGTCCCCCAACACTGACAGTAAGTGCGTTAGTGATTATGTACCAAAATGGATACCTAGTTGCTTTGCCGAAATGAAATGTATAGTATCACAAAGTTCCGTTCCCAAGAGCACGTTTGTAAGCTTTTTCTTGAATCAGCATTAATCTGAGCAGGACTCGACGCTGATGCTGATCCTGCATCCACATACTGAGAAGTTTCTCCTCTATCACTTTTCCACACTTTTATATCGCACAAAATGTTACAAAAAAAATCCCAGAAAAGAAGGCAGCCTGTTATATAACCAACAACCTTTTAGGAAAAAAAAACAAAATAAGAGCTGCTGGAATTTGCATGCAAAAAGAAAAAAAAAACAGACACAGTCCTCAGTAGAACTGTGGGTAATTCTGCGGCATGCTCAGTAAAACTTAGTAGCAAATTTCCTTATAAAACTGTACAAATTGTACTTGTCAAAACATTGTCACACTAAATACTGACTTTGCTTAATTAATTACTGTTTACTGGGCTTTATAGTTTATTTTTATTTTTATTTTTTTACACCATTTATTTGCATGTGCCTAAGCCATTTGCACGCTACTGCACACACACATACACACACACAGTTTATACAAACTTATTGGTTGAAATCATTAAAACTGATTTTGGTCAAAAACATACACTCTGTTGACTGTGCTTTTAAACAGCTTGAAAAATTCCAAAAAATGATGTCATGGCTTTAGAAGCTTCTGATACGCTACTTGACATCATTTGAGTCGCCTGAGGATGTTTCTCTGCATATTTTAGGGCCTCTACTAAACTAGTTAGATTTGGTATCTAAACAGGTAGAACTCAATAAAATGTTAAAAAAAAAACTATAATCTACATTATTTTTACACAGAAATTTCCTTCTTTATTCTGTTCCCTCTCCACATCTGATAACACCCTGTCTAGTACCCTGCTGTCCTCAGAATGTTTACATCTTTCTTATTTCAACTGAGACACTGGAGATCACATGGTCGGCAGGGCGTGGAGCAGAGCTATATGAGACAGTGGCAGCAGATGAATCAGAGACACTGCATTGCAGGGACCCCATACCCATATGTGCCCTTTCTGGCCTGACCTGCAACAGCCTGTACAGTGTTAGGATTAGACCATGCAGTGAGATACGTGGCTGCAACAACAGCTGCACAGCACAGACGCAGGAAACAGGTAGTCGATGCAGACTAATTTATATTATATTTACAAACACCCCACATGCTTCAACTATTTATTTATTTATTTGTTTTAATTTACTTAAGATTATGTGTAAGCCTTGGCTTTTATTAGAAATGCATTTATTAAAAACTTACATGATTTTTTGTTGGAAAAATTTAATTCTATATGGATTTTAGAAAAATTATTTAAGTATATTACATGTATAAACATGCAAATTTAGAGGAATGTAGTGGAATTGTCTCTTAAACCAAAGACTGAAAAGCTAGTTCTCTTTTATATATAGAACTGGTCTTTTTTCATGTAATTAACGTACTTTTGATAAGGTTTAAAAAAGTTTGCAGATATATAATAAGATATATCTTGCAGATCAAAGGATCAAAGCAGTTCTGTACATATTTCCTAAATTTTCTAGATCCCACAGGACCTTTCTCAAATTATGTATCAAAGTTCTTTCTCAAGTTATAAGCAAACTTATGCCAACACAATACAAATGAAATTAATATTTAGGATGGTACAAAACAAAAATCATTGCATGCCAGTTTAAAAACATTTTAAGTGTTACTAGTTGTTACACACATTTATTACAGGACATTTATGTTCTATTTTAAACACATTTTATGTTGTATTAATGTGCATATCTTCAATGTATTCTGGAATCATTCCATCTTTACAAAACAAACACAATTTTACTATAGTTAACTGTTGCATTATGAGCAAAGCACTCATGCACTCAACACAATGTGTGTGTCTCTCAGCCCCATGTGCTCCTGAGATCCTGAACCTCACTCAGGTGAGCAGCTCTGCTGTGCAGGTATTATGGAGGGCTACCAACAAACAAGCCAACTACACAGTGAATGCTTTTGGCAATGGCAAAACTCTTACCTGCTCATCCACCGGTACTTCTTGTGATATCACCAATCTGCCTTGCGGAGCTACTTATGAGGTCAGCATGTATGCCACCACCATTGTGGGGCGTAGTTTGCCCAGCTATACCATCGAACTGGAAACAGGTAGAGTACTGAATCTGGAAACAAGATAGGAACCATTGTAAATATGTTATTTAATATAAATAATTATTTAAATTGTATTCTCTGGTAGTGTATTAGGGAACTGCAGTTTTCTGTTAGATTATGGTATAAGTATAGATAGTGATTTTTTTTTATGAATTACCATTAATAAGCACAGAGAAAGTTTTATAGAGAAATTTGTAATTAGATTTGAACTTTCACTTGGGCAGAACCTTCACCACTGAGCCAAAAATGTTTTGTGTGTTTGTTTTGAAACAGATTTTATAATATGTTGTCAAGTAAACTGCATGTAGTAGCACTGAAGTAAACTTACAGTTAACCTCTTTAGGACCCTGCTGTCCCGAGACCCTCAGTGTGGAACAAGAGACACAGTCCATGACCAGGGTGATGTGGTCATCCTCCAAGGGAGGCCAATCTTACATCACCTCATTGTCATCACCACGTGGCCATGCGATGTGCCATACCATGGAAACACACTGCTTAATGGGATGCATCACATGTGGGACCAGCTACAACGTCTCAGTGGAGGCTATAAGCAGTACAGGACACAAGTCCTTATGCAACTACTATGGTTTTTCCTCAAGTGAGTTACATTTGTATTCCTGCCTTGTATCGTGCTCACTGCCAGCTTTAATGCTCTAACGCACCTGCCACACGTCACATAATCAGTGCGTTCAAGTTAACGTAACACGTATGGAGGACTAAACATGGCATAATTATAAATAAAAATGTGTAAATAAATAAGTAAATATAGAAATAAATAAATACAAACACAAAAATGAATAAGTGAAGAAATGTAAAAATTCTGAAATAAATAAATCTTGAAATATGTTAATAAACAAAAATAGGAATATATTTAGCAATTTTCCAGGGCTTATTGTATTTAAGTATTTATTTATTTCTATATTTACTTATTTATTCACACATTTATTTATTTATTTATTTCTATATTTACTTATTTATTCACACATTTATTTATTTATATATTTACTTATTTATTCACACATCATGTTTAGTCCTCCATAAACACGTAACATAATCAGTCCGTTCAAGTTAGCAGACCAGGTAAATGTCAGAGTGAAAAGAGTTTTTCTTCGAAAGCTAAAAAGCAGCCCCAAAACAATGGTAAACACAGATGAGACATGAGAAAATAAGCACAGTGTTAGTTGCATAAATAAAAGCATGGTTTGAGAATAAGTCCATAAACTATTTAACATTTGAAATCACTGGATGTATGTTTACAAAAAGTTTGTAGAAAACTTCCCATCAAAACTAGATGCGCTTTTTAACATTCAATTATAGATTCAGTCCTCATCTTTGTGGTTTTAATAGCCTCCATTTTCCTGGGAAAGCTTGCCCACTAGATTTGGGAAAGTAATTGTAGGGATTTGCCTGTTCAGGTCAGGAAACAATGTTGGGTGAGGAGTCCTGGGGTTGAGGTCAGGGATCTGTGCAGGCCACTTTAAGTCTTCCACACCAACCTTGGCAACCAATTTCCTTTGTTGGACTTGGGTCTTTAGTTCCAGTAAAGGGAAATATTAATACTCCAGGATACAAAGTATCTTATACTAATATTCATACAACTTTGTGGCAATAGTTTGGGGAAGGCCCATATTAACACAAGTGTCGACAATGTTTGACCATATAGTGTACAGGTAAATACAAATTACCAAGCTTTCACTGGATAATCTGGGGAAGGTTACAGAAATATTTCTGCTGCTTTGAAGGTCCCAATGAGCACAGTCGCCGCCATCATCAGTAAGTGGATGAAGTTCGAAACCACCAGGACTCTTCCTAGAGCTGGCCGGCCAGCTAAACTGAGCGATCGGGGGATAAGGGCCTTAGTCAGGGAGGTGACCAAAAACCCGACGGTCACTCTGTCAGAGCTTCAGAGGTCCTCTGTGGAGAGAGGAAAACCTTCCAGAAGGACAACTATCTCTGCAGCAATCCACCAATCAGGCCTATATGGTAGAGTGGCCAGACGAAACCACTCCTTAGTAAAATGCACATGGCAGCCCGCCTGGAGTTTGCCAAAAGGCACCTGAAGGACTCTCAGACCATGAGAAACAAAATTCTCAGGT
>JAOTRS010134124.1:0-13326 GCA_028565755.1 Dinotopterus cunningtoni | reverse complement strand
GGGGTTTTTATTAGGTTGTTTTAAAACACACCACACTTTTAAAAAAAAAAAAAAAAAAACACAACCCCCCCCCCCCCCCCCCAAAAAAAAAAAAAAAAAAAAAAACAATGCTGCAAAACAACTTTAAAATAATATAAATATCAACCTGAACTCAAGCTATGGTTGCTACTGTGGGAGCTTTGCACGTTTACTACTGGCCCACTAGGAAACATGATTCCACAAGACCTCTGGGAGTGTGCTGTGATGTCTGGCACCAGAACCTTGGTAGCAGATCCTTTGGGTGCTGTAGATCAGATTTGTTTGTCTGGCGCATTCCATGGATGTTCAGATGGATTGGATTGGGATCTGGGAATTTTGGGGGACGGATAGATGGCCTTGGGCTCACTGCATGCTGTGCCCCATGCACAGTGGCTCTGGTGCACTGAGTGTTCTGGTACTTTTCTATCATGGCAAGCCTTGACTTTGTGCTATTTTGACGTTTTATGCTTTGAATTTTTGGGAGATCAGTCTGGCCGGGCTGGCCTTTGGTACCCACGGACATGGGTGAGACTTGGGTGCTCAAGAGCCTGTCAGCAGTTTAATGATATATAATTGGTTATCAATGTAGGTCAGTACACCTGCAGTGGAGTTAATAGTTATGGCTGAGTGGTACAGTATATGGTGTGTACACATGAAGCACTTAAGGAGTTTAAGGATTTGGTCAGCATCCACAAAATACAAAAACTTCCCCCTGCACCATCACTCTAACATGTACATACACGCTGAGACTTACTGTTGATTAACTATGGAAATTGTAGTTAAGTTCATAAAAAATGTACTGAGACTTTTGAGAAAAAAGTGCAAGAGAAAGAAAGAAAAAAAGATAGCCAGTGGCATCCAATTAATAAGAGTGAGAGAAGAAAGGGAGAAGATAGTGAAGCGGGACTGTTTCCCCTAAATGTGCTAATTATTGTTTTTAATTAATTCAGTCTTAATTCTTTTTTTTTTTGAAAAGTAACTTTGAACTCTCTAGTTTTAATGTCAGCAGAAAAACAAAATAACATACAGTATTAGTCTCTTTATCTGGATTTTACTTTTATCTGAATATTCCGGTAGATACTGAAGTTCTGGAGATAACCTTACATCTTTTCTTTTTTTAATTACTTTTTACAACAGCATGTCAAATATTATTGTTTTTACAGATAATTTTTTTTTTTTTTACATTTTTTTGTTACATATTTAGAGAGCTTAAATAAAAATACCCACACTGCATTTTTTACACACACAACACACGGTATAAAGACTGATATACTGAACTGTACAAGCAGGCTTGGATGCTTGTTAAAAACCTGTTGACTAAGCTGTCTTCTGCTTTCATTTCATTATTTTCAAAGCAAAAGCACCCCTGTGAGTCCTTTATAATCCAGTTCTCTTCACTGGTATTATGGAGTACAGGCACGATGAAAGAAGCTCTGTAATGGAAGAATAATGCAACTGGATTTAATTGCAAAGCTTTTTTTTTATTTATGCACAGTAAGATGCACATACACTGAGGTCAGCAATGATCAAAGTCAATTAATTTCAAAACACATTACTTAAAACACACTACAAGTAGGAACCAGACCTCCAGCACAGGCAGCGCCAACTACAAATCTTTTTGATGACTGTCCAACATCAGCACTGAGTATAGCAGCACTGCAAATTAGAAAGGTGGTATAGAAAAAAACAGAAACATAACAAAACAGGAAAATGACAAAAAAAAAAAGACAAAACCAAAGACACAAATGCAAGATCAAAAACATGATTACAAGACAAAGACCTCAGGGGTAACTCAGTGGTTAAGGCATTGGACTACGGTTCGTAAGGTCCCATTTTCAAGTCCCAAGACCACACTGTTGGGCACTTGATCCAGGCCCTTAACCCTCAACTGCTCAGATGTATAATGAGATAAAAATGTAAGTCGCTCTGGATAAGGGCGTCTACGAAAAGCCTAAATGTAAATGTAAGACCCAGACCCAAGAAATAAAGGCAAGAGGCAGTAAAACCAAAAATATGATGACAAACCCTAAGGCAGGACAGCAAAACCAAAAGTGTATCCGCAAATTCGAAAACACAACAGCAATAATCCAAACCAGAAGATCACTATCTTATTGCTGATTGGCTAACATCAATCATCAGATGATGGAACATGGAGAGCTGGAGGAGAAAACATAAGCTCTATGTTTCTTCCTACTGCCATCTCAGGGAGTTTTCCATTGCTACCATCACCCTTGGCTTGCTCATCAGGGACAATCTGATCATTTCGATTTATACATATTTTCTCACATTTCATACTAATTTAGCAAACAATAGATAGCAAACAACTAAACTCAGATTGCAGATGTGAAGATATGGTATCCAATCAGATCACACAGTAGCCAGGACCTGACCACCATAAATAGTTAGGTTTGCTTTTTGTCTTTGGAAATGCCACTTAATAAGGGAGATGGGAGAAACAATCGCTTGTGATGTTGAAGTGCAGTGTACAGGTGCACACTGGAAACAGGATGGATAGTGATCAAAGTGCTGCATACTGTATTTTCTTTGTCATCTTGCGGGTAAACAGGTTTTGTTTCCCCATTGCATTTGTGCTCATATTTATAGCATGCCACAATGGAAAAAAAACATACAGTAATACACATACTGTACTAAACATTTATTACACTATCAGTCAAAAGTGTGGACACACCTTCTAATTCCATGATAAACTATTCAATTGGTGTTTTTAGAAGTGTGTCTATAGTTTTCAGTGTTGCTTGCTTTTGCATAAGAATGTTTTTTTTGGATAGAGTTTTGCCAGACATGGTTCTAGTTTCAGGAAGTGTGTTTCTGCATTAGTCGAAACCGACAATTATATTTTCATCAAGAGTGTTTTTGTCATTACTGTCATTTTTACACAACATTATAATAATCTAAGCATGTGATTGCTGAAAAGCTGGCTAAAAAGAAGTCGGGGCATTCAAATTATTTCTTAGTATATAATAAGCCACTGCATTCAATCTTTCCACTAGGCTCACTAGATAAACAGGAAAAAGTCTTTCCCCTTGTCAAAGTCATACATAGCGCCCTATCAGCAATGAGCAAGTGGTGTTCAATTAAAATCTACCCTTTTCAATTTGAGCTTAAGTTGATAGGGTTTTTATTTGCAGTCCTGAATGTGCTGTCGCATTTTCTGAGTTGCTGTCATGTCTCCAGACTTGCTGTTGTGTTTTGCAATTACAGGCCATTGTAATGACCAGATGCCAAGGCAAATGAAAACATGTATACCAGGGGCAGCAGAGGGCCCAAGCAGACATCAAGGCTCCCATCCTGGCGCCTCATCAAGATGAGCATAAAAAAGCTAAAAAAGCAGTTGAAGATTATTGCAGCATTCTGAAAAAGTAGCAGCCTTTAATGATTCCCTTAAAGAAGGTTGCCTTCCAGCTCACCACAGAGCCACCACCTGCCACTGCACAGAGCCGCCCATACAGAAGCACAAAGGGCACCTCAGGCATGCTGACCACCGCCCACTCACAGCAAGAAACAACACCACTACATTCCTCTTTATTTGTTTCCCACTTTGTGAATAAATCCCCCCCTGGCACTAAAATGTCACTATCACTAGTGATGATGGTCCTCAAAACAACGCTTCAGTATATCCATGATATATCCAGTATAATAATAATAATAATAATAATAATAATAATAATATGGCCATACTGTACTATGACTTTCAGAAGATCAGCATTGCGCCAACCATCAAACAAGTTCAACAGTCAAAGGATTTGGATCATGGTCAGCCATTACCCAGCAGAGTGCAGGTAAAAGCTTATAAAAATGCACATGGACCTGAGGCACTGGGTCCAGTCACCCTCAAATTAGGTGTGATTAATCAATGCAGAAGAAGCTGGGAACTAACATCACCAGCGCACAAAGGAGCTGCACACCGATCAAGAAGACAAGCTCTATTTTTAAAGCACATCATTAACAAATCTTTCTTCCTCTCAGCCAAGCAATTTCCCCCGAGGAAGCCTACTCAAGAGTCCTGACTTGACCACATGCACTCAGTGACCCAAGCACTCGGTGCACCCACGAATGCCCAAGAGCACAATCTTTACTCAGCACTCCCTCCTTTCTTTGATAATGCAGCACACATGTATTAAAATAATCCCTGGCGCTAGAAATTCCATTTCTTGTCTTTTAAAATATTTGCTTAAATAAACTATAAAGAGGTATTGTCTTAAAGATATTGAACAATAGTAAACTCAAGCGATGTGCCATGCTAATAATAAAGTGGGACAAAATGCTGCATAAACTAAAGATTAAAAAACATACCGGTGCTGTAAATAACATTTTCTTATTTCTTTTCAAAATTAACCCCAACATGGGCTACTTGATATACAACCTTGATCAATTTTACAGAGACAAACCAAAAAACAGGAATGTTTTATGTACCTATGGAAAATACTACAGGCAGAAATATCTAGGCACACACATGCACATGAGCCAAAGCAGTATTACGCTATCACCTGGCCAGAGAGCTAAGCTTCAGTCCTCCTTCTGATGTCGTTGGGATTATGCTACTTCATTCTAAGAAGCAAAAACACTGATATAGGAAAAGGCTTATTCATATAATCCAGATTATAGTTATCAGGTAAAATGGATTGCATTTGTACTGTCGTACATTTTGTGTAAAGGGTCTTCAGTTCTTGTTCAGGCGGCTGGAGTCAGGTAGCCACTTACACCAGCTGAACTTGCTTGACATGATGGTGTTAGAGAGAGGATCGACATGTAACAACTTAACATGTTTCACTTGGGCCATTTCGAAAATGAATGGCAAGAATCAAAATATAGGCAGACAACAGTAAAAACCAGGGTAATCAATCAATCAATCAATCAATCAATCAATCAATCAATCCATGCATCTTCCACGCCAAATCAAGGTCAGGGGAGCCTAGATCCCAGGGCACATTCACACCAAATCACACACTACAAACAAATTGGAAACACCAATCTGCCTACCACACATGTAGGCAGATGTGGCTCAGTGGTAGTTTTCTTCCATGTGGAAGGCTCGGGTTCGAAGCCAATGCCCAAAACCCGGGCACTGGATGCAGTGCCGGTCCCAAGCCCAGATAAAAATGGGAAAGTTGTGTCAGGAACTGCATTCTGTGTGAAACCTGTGCCAAGTTGTTGTGCAGATCAGATGGTCCTCTATGGCGACCCCTCGGTGGAAGCAGTCGAAAGACTAGCAACAAATCTGCCTACAACACATGTAATTGTACTGTGGGAGAAGGCCAGAGCAAAACCACCGAACAAGGTGAGAACACACATGTAGACCAGAGGTGAGATTTAAACCACCAAACCCGTAGGTGCAAGGTGACAAGGTTAACCACTAAGCCACCATGCCACTCCATAAGTGTGAAAATAGAAAACCAGCAAGTACAACAATGAACAAGGCACAAAGAACATAGGGAACTAAGGCTAGGCTCAATTTACACTAAGACATTGCAATGAAAATAAGGTTTTAGAAGCCTTCTGTAATTAAGGGCTAATTTTGGAAGAGTTGCACACATTAGGTATGGATCAGTGATAGAATAGAGCCAGAAATATGATCACAACCAAATAAAGGCATGAAACAAATAAAAGCACAGAGTAAACAGAATAAGCACCAGCAGCACTCACAACCCTGGGAAACATATTACACACCAAGAATAGGGATTTGTGATAATTGGACTGTAAACACGAGTCTGTAAGAGGAAGGCTTCAAGGGACTCCTGACTATCATCATCAACCCATGTCAGTCTGAAGCTAAGTATAAAGGCACTCTCTGCCATTCCTCTAGCCTACAAGCTATTAAATATTTAAGGCCTAACAAGTTTAACCTTCTGGCCTTTTTTAATCGTACCAGAAGGTTTCAAAACGAATCTGAAGGGTTTCTTAATTCCTTAAGAAGAGATTAAATTGTCATTTGCTGTGGCACATTTGATTCATCTGAGTCATTTACTACAGAACCATCATTATACTGTACATTTACCCATGTCTATATAATGTGTCTCTGCTGATGTTAGCTATTGTCACGGTGTGCGCCAGTGATGGGCGTGCACCTAAATTTTTTTTGTCTCGCTTGCGCTGTAGACTCCCTGGGTAGGCAGCCTTCCCTTATGCAGTACTGGGAAGGGGCAGGGCCATTTGAAAAGGCACGGCTGGTGAAGTATCACCTTTAATGGATCTCTGGCTTTCCCCGCACTATAAAAACAAGGCAGGAAACTTAGCTGGAGGTTCAGAGGTGTGAGCAGGGTGGTGTTATGCACCCCAGGAACTTGCTGTTGATCTCAGCCTAAAGGACAGCTGTAAGAAGACTGCACAAGCTTCCGTGGCACTTTCACCGAAGCCAGCCCCCGTGATCCTGCCACCAAAGAGACATAAAGGCCACGGTCCTTAATGTTAAGGGCCCCGTTCCCCGCTGGAAAAGAAACTTAGCCACCAGACGTCACGTTGGACTCCGTAGCTCTCAAGGGGAGCTAGGGGGGCTGGTTGGCCTCACCCTCTGTTCCAAATAAAAATCCGTAAAACTTCGTGTCTGTGGTGCCACCTGTGCAAAAGATCTTACAGCCATATTGTTTAAAAAATATATATATAGTAACATAAAAGATTAACTGTAGAGCTGTCAAACACCTTGTATACACTATATAGACAAAAACATTTGGCCAAACAATGCAATGACATTGTACTGACACCAAATACATATACTTTACTTCAATATGGAGTTGGTCTCTCTTTTGCAGCTACAACAGCTTCCAATATTTTTTGAAGGGTGTCCACAAGATTTTGGAGTTTTCCTGTGGGAATTCATGCCCACTGATTCTGTAGAGCATTTATGAGGTCAGGCTGATGTTGGACGAGATGACCCAGTCAAGTTCTTCCACACTGGACTCATCAAACCATGTCTTTATAGTCATTGCTTTGTGCACTGGTCACAGTCAAGTTGGAATAGAAAACGCCCTTCCCCAAAGTGTTGCCGCAAAGTTGCACAGAAGCATAGCATTGTCCAAGATGTCGGATTAAAACACCTGAATTCAATGATTAACAGGTTTGGACAAATACTTTTGTCCATATAGTGTAGGTCTTAGTATAAAGTGTTTTCCTGTCAGAATGGGATCAATGTAGAAACCTTTTAGGAAGCCAATTACTTAAGACCTCTTGAAAAGTGTGTGAATTTTCACTAAATTACACACTTTCAGTTTGATCTCAACTGCAAAAAAAAAAAAAAGAGAGAGAGACAAATGGATTGGACTTACATATTATAGCCTACTAAATTATTTTACTCAGTATTATATGAGTGTAAAATTTCAGTCAAGGTCTCAATCTAGAATTCTCATTGCACACCCACCTACTGTAAATCTGGCACTGGTTGTTTGTACTTATACCTTTTTAATAATTTAGATGCATCATTTCAGCAGTCATTGCTTTAGGCTTCCTCTCTAAATCAGCATCTAGCTGTAGTTTTTTTTCTTCTAAAAACTGGCCAGTGGTAGAAGTGCAATGCTCTTTGCACCTTTTAACTGCTCATTAGCACGTTCTCCCAACTGTCTCAGCTGGTGGCTAATTAAGCTAATTACTAAAGTAATTAGTTGTAAAATATTTCTTTGAGAAGTAACCTTACTTCTGAAGGTGTCCATAGTCTGGCTTCAGGGCCAAATGTGGCTTGTGGACAGATGTTAGCCCATGGCTTCTCTCAGAATATATAATGGGTGGCCCACTGGCCAACACATTGCACAGTTCCTTTCACCTGACAGTCGAAGCAAAAAATGTAAGCGCACTTTTCCCCCTGGCTACACCAACAAAATAAAGAATCTTTCGAAGGACATTTAGTCATAGCTACAGACAAAAAGTGGTGATTTCAAAAGAGCTGAATGAAAACCCTTTCTTGAATGTATCCTTAACAACAGTAGATTTTTATAAAAGTATTATAAATGAGAGTATTAATTTCAAATTATATACAATTTATATTTCAAATTATTTTATATAACACAGGATATGTCTTATCCACAGAAAATGTATAGCAGTATTGTGCAAAGTCAAGTTTTATGTACAAAACCATTCACTAATCCAAATAACATTATAGAAGAATATTTCCATGCCTATAAAGAAAGCAAAGTATTACATGGCAGACCAGCTTAAAAAAAAAACAAAAAAAAAAAACACGAATGTAGGCTCAAGGGTTTTGTATGAAAATAGAAAGTAGCAAGTTACCAGAAGGACTCATATTCTCCAGCACACTCAGTAAAACCTAACAGCTGTTTTATTTACCTGAAAACTAGTCTGTCAGGTTTGGTTGCTTTCTTTACAGGCATAGAAATATCATTTTGTATTTTTTAAATAAAATTTTAAGGTATGTTTGGAATATTTGGTATTGAATGGTTTTGTACATAATAATGCAGACAAGCAAGTTTGATCCACAGAGGCTCCGCCTCACAACCCGTAGCACCCAAAGGACCCACTGATAAACATATATAACAACACTTCTACTACAGATAATATGGTAAGTCTTTTGCATAGTAAACAGGGTGGCTCTGGCCCCATGAGGCAAGAGTAAAAGACCTCTGGGGGTGTGCTGTGCGGATGTTAGCAGAGGATCCTTTGGGTGCTATGGGATGTGAGATGGGGCCTCTGTGGATCAGACTTACTTGTCTAGCACCTCCCAGGGTACCCAATCAGATTGGGATCTGGGGAGTTTGGAGGCCAGTTTGGTAGCCTTTGGCTCTTTGCCTACCATGCCTTGTGTGTGATGGGCTGTCATGCACCAATGCCTTTCAATAGTGGCCAGAATTGACTTTTTTGGTGACTTGTGCTGCATTGGCTTTTCTTTGGGATCAGACAAAGCAGGCTAGCCTTTGCTCTCCACAGGCATAAAAGAGCACTAGGTGCCCATGGTGTCCTGTAATGGAATGAACTGGCATCCTATCAGAGTTGAATTCACCCACCTTGTTCCCAGAATACAATCTGGATCCACCCGACTAGAAAAAAAAGGTTAGTAAAAATAAAATGAAAAAAAAATAAAATAACTTTAGCTTGTCTGCATGAAGAATTTGTGTCCACCAAAACGTGGCTGAAAATCCAAATTGGCCAGATGACAAAAATTTAGTTAGTTGTGTTGCAATAGTGCTACAGTACCACATCTCAGCAAGTTTATTTCTATTAATTAATTAATTAATTATTTTTAATTAGCTTTTGTCTTACAAATTCCCTTACTCATAATTAATTTGCTGTCTGCCAGTACTGCTGGTAAAGGTCCACCAGTTTGACAAGCATGGCCTGTGTTTTGGGATCTGATATCTGGTCATAGAAAGCAGAATCTTTCAGGCAAAGGACAATAAGGAAGGATGGAACAGCCTTTTCCTGGTTTGTCTGTTCTTTTTGGTCTATTTATTTTTCACATCTGTTAGCTATGTGTTTGCCTGTCCTCACTTATCCTCCTTCCAGATGGTGCTCTATATGCAGATGTGATGTCACCCAATTAATCCACTAATTGTAGGTCGGCTGCTGTAGAGCTACAGTTTGTTGGAGACCTCTGGTAATGCCAGTAAGCTACTCTCAAAGCTGACTTCATCAGTGCCTATGCTCCTGGCTTATACTGTCTTGGCACTCACAGAGACTTTGATCAAACCAGAGAACACCTCTAAACCTGCTGCATTCTCTGAGTCTCTCCTTTTTCCTTTCTTTGTTCCTTTGTTCTCTTCTCATCTCTTCCTGTTTTTTTTTACATGTCATTATTTGATCCCATTCTGTTGTTAGCTCTAAACCTTATACATTTCACATCACTGGGGTCTGTTCTCCACCAGGTCCTCGTATAAACTTGATGAATGACAAGATTGCTAGATCTTTGCTCCTTCTTTCCAGAAGAGGGTGCTCCTCTAGTCCTGCTTGGACACTTTAATCTCCAATCTGACTGCATCCACCATCTCAGATCCTTCAACCTGACTTACTGATTGCAACATCATTGATGTGATCTTTACAAAGAACAACGTCTCAACATCCTACCATCTCCACTTGATATATCGGGCAATTTCTCTGTGAAGTTTTCGTCTGGTCTTTAACATCAATTCTCTTACCCACCATAACCATAGTTTACTCCAGAAGATACTTTCCAACCCAGGCCCATCTTCATTTTTTCCCACAGTACTCTTATTTCTACCATCAACACCTTCTTTTTTAGAACGTTGCAACATCCACCCTCTGCACAGCTCTGTCCAGACCTTTAGACTCATTCTGCCCTCTCACCTTCAAGCCTGCTAGTCCAGTATGTTGTAGCCCTTTGCTGTCTGACATTGCTTAGTCTGAAAAAACTGACTTGTTCAAGTGTGTGGTGAAAAATCCAACTTGCCCGCAGACCGTGTTAACTACTGCGTTGTTTGCTGTCTTAACTTTTTCTGCTGTAAAAAGAGACTTTAGTGAGTCTGCAATTTGTACAGTATAACATCTATGATTAACACTTCACCTTTGAGTGAAGTGACCCCTTCTATTTTAAAGTTTATGTAAGAAACACCTTTCTTTGGGAATGACCATTAACTGCACTAATTTTGCTACGAACAGACCTTCCTTCCTCGTTTTTATTAATGTCCAAATCCCCAGGAATGTGCCATTTTACATCTTTCCTTTTTAAGGTAAATGACCTCCTGGATGCCAGCCAGTTTGGATACAAGGCTGGGCATTTTAAAGGAGCTGCCCTCCTTACAGACACTACAAAAAACTCAATAAACTAACAGGGGAAAACTCAGCCCTTATATTTCTCTACATGTCACCACACAGCCTCCTTAAAGATAGTATCCAGGGGTCAGTTCATGGTCCACTCTTGTTCTTCCTACAATACATACTACATCAAAGGGTTTGGTGATCAAATCACAGGTTGAAGTCATGTCCTCACATTAGAGGTCTCAAAGGGCTCTGCACTACCCTATACACCTTGATTCAAAACCATACGCCAGCTTTAGTGTGTCTGGCATGACATTTCCTAAGATCTAAGTGTAGCTGAGTGTTTGCTTGTAGTGTTTGCAAGCTTCTCAGGTTCTTGGTCATCTCAACTAGCTCCGGGTTTCTATTTCTACTATTAGAGTATGTGTAAATCTGAACTCTATAGACAATGTCTTGGCTAATATTGCTTAATGTTTGTAGTTATGCCTACTAAGTCTGGATTAGTTTTACATGGGGAAAGTGAGATAATGTCATCAGTGCTAGAGTTGTATATCACTGGGATTTTATTCTAGTCCAAAGCCATCATGTCAGTAATTTTGCACAGGTTGTTTATCTATGTTTGGGAAAATTATGCTGTATTTTATCTTTTATAAAAATGACCAGTTGAAATAACCCCAGGTAAAATATCCTGTCTGAATTGAAACATTGTTTAAGAGAGAGAGAGAGAGAGAGAGAGAGTGAGAATTAAAACTTTTTCTATTATTGGCCACAAAAATTGAACCATGTATTATACAACTTTAAAAAGTGGAGCAATAAAATATAAGCAGATATAAGGGACTTGACAAAAAAAACAATGCTGCAAGCAATTGCAAGGGTACAGCCTCTAGACATGCTCTGGGCGTCTGACCTCCTGATGATCAAGTACAATGTATTATGGGGCCGCCCTTCCTTCACTGGGCACTTACAATTATAAAACAATCAGTTCATATTCAGATCAGGTATATACAGTGGTGGCCAAAGGTAGGGAGACAAAAGTGAAATTCAATGACTGAATGATATTTTCAAAATTTTTAAAGAATGACAAGATATTACAAATAATTCAATGAAATTAATGAAATCACTAAAGAACAATCCTGTATTCTTCCAAACCTGCTGGATCTGTCCGGGCATAGAGTCAAAAAGAAGTCTGCAGTGCTCTGGTGTCACTCATTCAATCCAATGTAAACTTGATTCCTTCCTGGACATCATATTTGCCACAGAAGGTCACAATTCACTTGAGAGTTTCCTAGTTTTAGCCATTTTTGTGCAGAGGTGGAAACCTTAGCTTCAGAAAGTAAAAGTCCTGTCACATATTAATTGATCCGGCTGATTCTAATTAGCACAACTCTTCAGCCAGATAGGCG
Organism: Dinotopterus cunningtoni; assembly: GCA_028565755.1. Lineage (NCBI taxonomy): Eukaryota > Metazoa > Chordata > Actinopteri > Siluriformes > Clariidae > Dinotopterus > Dinotopterus cunningtoni. The sequence goes on along the minus strand of JAOTRS010134124.1, from coordinate 1,231 downwards.
AGAACTAATTAAAGACATCACTTGTTTTATGCACAGAGAGAACCATAATACATGGCATATGTTGTCTGAATACTTTGGGCCACCACTGTATAGCATGCCTGGAAGTTTAACGCGACAACCCTGCATAAGCCAAAGGCCTGGAGTGTATCCCATTAGTCTTATGGCACAAGGCGGGGTACATCCTGCACATGGGTGCCAATCCATCGCAGAGATTGGGAATACCAATTAGCCTAATCTGCATGGCTTTGGACTTTAGGAGAAAACCTGAGTACCCGGAGGAACCCCACCAAGTATGGGGAGAATGAGTATGAGGATATTTTATATATTAACACTAACATCCCACAACTAACTTAATTCTAACACCCTTTGTCCACAGGCTAGTTTGTTGCCAATGCTACATGCTATTGTTTGCATGGTGTGTCTGTACTGTATGTGTTCTCCAAAATATTGCATGAATGCTTGAAGTTTATTATTGTAGAACAATCCAACATACACTTAGGTTTGTAACGGTAAAAGTGTGACAGAGCAAACCACAAATTTCTCTTCCCCTTCGATCAACCGTAGGTGGGATATGATGTCATTACAACTTGCAAACTACTACAGCACTTTTAAGTAAGTAGCATAGGACATCGGACTGACTGGTGTTTATAAACCTGAGCCAATAAGCACACAAAGCTAAGAGATGTATTATTCGTATTATTTGTAGTGATCATCCTGAAGAGTAAAAGGGGATAGATTGGGAAGTGTAATGAATGGAACAGTTGTTATGGTATAAAATCTAAAGTGAAGTCCTAGGGCCATGAGATGTAGACAGAATGTGATGATTATGTGCTTTTCCCTTGTGTAAATTGGAATCTGCATCTTTTGTATTATATTGTAGTTGTAATCTGAATAGTTTACACACATTCTCATTGCAACTGTGAATATTTAACGTTGGAATACAGTGCCAATACTGTACCACCAGGAAACACACTAAAAGCCACAGCAACTTGGTTTGGAAGGTTTTTGTCTCCTTAATGATTAATGAACCGGACCACTGAATGGAGGGCAGTGAGAAGGCAAGAATGTGCAGTTTTGTTTTGATGAGGCTAAGCACACAATGTAAAGGAAAGCTTAATTACCTGCAAACACACACACACACACACACACACACTCACACACACACACACACCAAGCTTGTGTGCCAAGCTTGGCAGTAATCTTAAGAGCTTTCTTTGTCTGCTCAGTATGT